>CAJHQP010003423.1:0-67791 GCA_905132765.1 Moricandia arvensis
CTTGTAATTTCTCAGGTCTTCATAAATCTCTTGGCCGAATTGGCCATCGATCGACGCATGAGGTGTGATGTTGATCGATGCTTCAATAAATAAACATGATCCGACTCTGAGTTTTTGGCTGAGCATCCTAATTGCTCAAAAATAGTCCAAAATCTCCAATTGTTCCCTATGAGTACCTAGACCAGTAAATGCTCCAAAATGTATTCTAGACACATATAGTAGAGCCTAAATAGAACCTAAAACGTGTTCTAAAACTGGTAATAAATAGGCTATATCATGGTGCCTCCATCAAAAAGATTTTGACTCAACTAAAACTCATTCTAATATGATATGCGATGGGTGTTGATTGATGGTAAAGTGGTAGTGTCGATCGATGCCGGCTTCTAGATGTCATTTGATACTGGTTTTGTGCAGACTTTGTCGACTTTTCTTGTAAATATCAACCCTCGCTGAAAATCCATTTCACGCTGATGATCATCAAATACCCCATTGTCGGAAACCAGATGCACACTTCTATCTGGGGGGATAGGAGATTCAGCTTCAAATACAGCGCATGGAACCACAATTTTCACAGGATCATGTATCCTCTTCACTCTTTTCTGCATATATGTGGTCTCTGATGTTTAGGAACAACAAGATGTGAGGTGTCAGACTTGTGCACTGTTTCCTCAGCCGGTTCCAGCTCGATTGTGTATACTTGTAGCTCATCCAACCATGAATGCCGATCGTTATCATCAGGTGAGTGTCGATCGTTATCATCAGGTGGGTGTCGATCGATGTTGGGTGGATGTTGTCGATCGATGTTGGGTGGATGTTGTCGATCGATGTTGGGTGGATGTTGTCGATCGATGCTAGCCTGTAGAGAAGTCTCCAGATCTTTTCTCATAGTGTGCCATTCGTTATCAAGCTTCTGCTAGGAGTCATTACATTCCTCCAGCTCCAAAAATTCTTCCATAGTGACTTCCCTATCATCATCCATATATTCAAGGTTTTCTCTCTCCTCTAGTTCCAAGAACTCCTCTAGCTCCAAGAAATATTCCATGGTGATTTCTCTTTCTACATCTGAGGCAAGATCAAAGCTTGATATATCGGTGCTCTTCAATGTCGAGTCTGCAATGTCCGGAGAACAACTCGATCTTTCAGGGGTTTCAAGAGATATTGATCGACAAGAGAGATATGTGTCGATCATTTCTGAGGTCATAGTGTTGTTCGACGCTGAGGTCTTAGTGTCGATCAACGATGAGGTCTTTGTGTCAGTTCACACTGGAGTCGGATCACTAATATCAGCTTCTTCTGCTCTGCTCGGCTCAGTTACATGATGTTCATCACCTATATGTTTAACCTCATATGTCTGTTGAACCTGAATATCTGACTTCTTAGTGTGAGAGTTCAATATTTCACATTCTCCATCTGTTTCGCATTCTCCATCCGTCTTGCTATAGGGAACACCCAACATCAGCCTTTAATATCCCCCCCAGCATGTTAGAGATCCTGGCTGCAGTCGAATGAACCAGCTAAATGCACTTCCAGAGAGAGTGTGTGGGAAAATCTTGCAGAGTATGTGATCTTCAGTTATTTCATGTTGCTCGCTCTCTAAGACTAGCTCCTCAAGGTGTTTGATGTTGCCTCTGAGATCTTCGTGAGGAAGTCCCCGAAAGGGGTCCTGAGCTACCCAATCAAACCATTCACGGCCCATCTTGAAGTGATTCATCTTAGCAACAGCAATAATATCAGGGATCACAACACCTTGTGCATTAATCAATTATCCAATAATGTTCCGAGGACGACCTTCTTCATCTCGTAATATCTCATTCTCATCAGCTTCAAGTATAAGCACTTCAATCTCCTCTGTCTTCTTGCAAGTGGTGTCAACTGATACCGAGAAGTGGGTGTCGATCGATGCTTGGTTCACGCTGTCGTTTGCTGCTTCTTAGAGGGTGTCGATCTATACTTGCCTCGTAGACTTATGGATCATTCATGAATCAGCAGAAAACTTCTTTGAAGAACCCAAAAAAAAACTCTTCTCATTGCTTCCTGGTACTAAGATGTATGTACCTAAAAGACAAGAAAAAAAATTATTACTAACTCTGTTTCAATTTAGATGTTGTTGTAGAGTAAAATTTTGGTTTCAAAATAAGTGTCGTCTTATGCTTTCAATGCAAAATTTATTAATTTTATATATTATTCTATTTTTATTGGTTGAAATAAGGTTAGGTTTATAGGTAATGATGCTTTTATTTTAAAATATGTAAAATTAAATGTTTTTTTAATCTGTGTGTAAAAACCTAAAATGACAACTCAAATGAAACAGAGGTAGTGGTAAATTGCAGTAAGGAAATAGCCTAGACTAAACCTAGAAAATAAATTTAATGGCGATCCTTATTCCCCAGCAACAGCCCAAATTTGACAGTGTGCGGGTTAAGATTTAGGTTAATGCAATATATTAAATTAACCCTACGAACTACTCTTGCCAAGAGAGGTCACATTGCAGTACTTAGGGATCAAATCCATAGAGAGCGAGGGCGTAATAGATTTCTATAATTCTATTGTTTAAGTTAGGCAAGCTATAAATAGAGGTTTTGATTGTAAGATTATCAGAAATGGGAAATTATCTAAAATACTAAAGTTAATGAAATATGGAGTTCTTCTCTTTTATCTTAACTAAGAACAATGAATAGAATAAAGCTTTCGCCGTCAACAATGGCTTAGAAGACACATAAATAAGATTTTAGGTCGTCTATGGGTATTCTTGTAATTTGTGGTAGCTTCTGGCTTAAGTCAGTCTTGAAATATAATCGGCCCGCGTTCTGGAATCACCGTCGATAAATACCAAAGCTGTGTCGTCGATTGACGTTCCTTCATCTCTTCGACAGTTTCCTCTCGTGAGGCATACAGACCACTCTTCAGTAAAACAAACATAACTTCCTCTCAGGATGCTGATTGACCTCAAAACGGCAGCATTGGAAAGCTAACGCAAAGCTCTATCTTTTTCCAAACAATAAGATCAATCTAACGGTGGGAAAGTCTCTATGCATAGCTAAACATCTGATGCGTCTATGTAGTTCTACACCTCAAAATGCTCCAAAAGGCTTTAAAATCCCCATATTTCTCCAAAATGTTCCTCAACCTGTAAATACACTAAAAAGACTCCAAATCACAGTAAACTTATCCGAAAACACTCATATACCATGGCTAAAAGTGAGTAAAATTCATGGTATATCACCAAGGGGCCGCGTAAATGTGTCCCTGGGAAGAAGCGTCTTACTTCATTGTGCTTTGTGAAGATTTGGCCCTCCGAGGTATATTTCATGTATTTTTATATATGTTTCGTATAGCTCTACGAACTTTGCTACGAGTTTTTCTTTATATGCCGCTTTTATGGGTAAAATGTTGCGGGCTAAAAGTAAACTGTGGAACATATAGAACTTGGTCGATTTGTTTTACAAGTTCAAGTTTTTGGTTAACAGTTTGGTTGTTAGGACTGAGTGTTGTTGTAAAGACTTTATTGTATGATTTCCATTTATGGGATGTGCGATAATTATTTGCGTAATCGTCATTTGGCATTTTTAGAAGAATCGTGGATTGTCATTTTGTCCTTAAGTGATTGGATGGAGCGGTGGTCGCTCAAATTTTCTGGCTTAGCATGAAGGTTGTGTTCAGCCGCATCGCCGAGGACGTTTGTGTCAAGGATTAGACTGTGGCACTTTCGTGTGAACATTAAGGTCAAGTTAGTTTATAATTGTCTTTAAAGGGGATTCCAAATTCTGTTTCTGGCTTTTACGGGAAGGCGTAACTGGTCGAGGGCCAAAGAACGTTTGTCCAAATTGATAGGCCAAGTATGGCGGAAGTTTCCGTGTTAAGATGGCTGATGATGGTAGAAAATGATTTTCTACTTTAGGTTTAAGTTATACGATGAATGTTTCATATAATGTTTCCTTTAGTCGTACGAAAATTGTTTTGCTTTTCTCTAAAGAAGACAAAGCCTTAGAGGCTTAATAAAGAACCCGTGCGGAGTCAGTTGGGAGATGATTGCCTGCTCAGATGTAACCGAGGGAAATGAAAGGCAGAAGCCAGAGAGCCGCAATGGTGAAGAATAAGATATGTAAGATTGCAGGTTGAAGTGATATAGTTTAGATTCGTTGTCCAACGTCGGATCATACAGCTTCGAGACACACTTCTTTGTAAAACTTATTATGTTAAATTCCAAAATTTGCTTCGTATGACTTGATTTGACAGTACGAAAAATTTTTCGTGTAAGGTTAATAAGGAGGGCTTCTCATGGGGAGTGTTTATCGCAGATTGCCCGTGATGTTTTCGAGCGTAGGTTAGGTTTTCCTCATTCGCATTTTGGTATCGCCTCGTTTTGCATGATACCGATCTTTTTTTACCATAGACTGTTTAGTATAAAATGTTTTAGTTATACGAAGGTGATGGGTGACCGGTTTTATGAAGATATTTAATCGTCGTGATGTATGGAGATGTCAAAGTAACAATGTTTCCGCATATTTTTTTTGATAAATGTTTTCTCTTTAATTTACATCATTGGTGAAAGTTGCTTGAAGTCACTCATGGAGTTTTACCAAAGGTTATTTTGTTACGATCTAGTCGCGAAACATTTTTTGTAATTTTCTAGAGTAGAACGAATTGGTCAGCCAGCGGTAGATCTAGTCAACGAGCGGGGAGAAAGTGTTCCCTTTGTTATGCTCGTTGCTACTTGTGTTCACGATCCATATATTTCCAATTTGGGTTCCAGTCTCCGTATCAATGGTTTTACGAAAACGAATAAGTAGCTCGTCAAATATTTTGGTGTTTACGGGTGTCCAAAGGTGACCAGGAGATGCCAACGGCAATGAGGTCGGAGAGAGGGATCGGTAAGACCATCGATAGAGGGTGTTGGCGAAGTTCGCTTCTTATATCGCGGTACATCACTTCCTTCCACGAGACTATTTTTGTACGATATTTGTTTGATCTTCCGAAGATTGTCAAATTGTTTCACGAAAGCTGTCTTGTAAAATGTTGTGAGTTTAGTTTTTCGGATATTATTACATAAAATGTTGTCAAGCTTATTTTTTATTAAATTTGTTTCGCAAAAACATTAAGTTTAATTTTACGAGGGTCGCTTCATAAAATATTGTCGAGCTTATTTTACAAAAGTATTTTTGTAAAATGTTTTTCAGTTTGACTATACAAGAGCTGTGTTTTGGAAAACTCATGTTTTTGTGGCTGTTCCGCAAATTTAGTTTCCGAATTTTATATTAGAAACTATAGCTGTGATGGGCTTAATTAACGCGACTAAACTTAATCAGAAATTTGCTCGTTTTTGTGGGATTGATCCAAGGAAGTTTTGAGTAGTTTTTCTGAAGTAAGCTTAGGTGACAATTATAGAAAATGAACTGAATATGTTACTATAGAAGTGAAACCTAAATTTTTACGAAATCTTAGGTTTCAGAAAATGTTTTAGCAGTTAGGGATATGATCTTCCGTTTTGCTTAGTTTTGTCTTCGTCAGCTGCTTTAGGTTTTGAGTAGTTCGATAGAGGTCAATTTTTGTTTTTTCAAAATTATTCAGAAGTAGTACAGCTGTTGTAGCTGTGTACCCAACTTTCTGTGCTTCCTTTTCCCGCGAGTAATCTAGGGTTTCTCCACGATTTCTGGAGAGTAAGTTTTATTTTGCCGAAAAGTTTTTGGAAAACGTGTTTTGGTTGAATCTGTTGGCGCTGAGATTTCTCCAACTCGATAATGAGACAAACTTTACGGGGTTTGATAGATTTTATCGTTGTCCTTTCAATTTAGAGAGAGAAACCAGGAGCTCGTTTCGGTACTCTTCATGTGGCGAAAAGTCGCGACTAGGTTTTCGCTTTTCTTGAGCACTGCAAAGTTTGCATAAGCGTTGGACATAGGATCTGTCACTGCTTGAGTTGTTTTACCAGTGTTGTTGTGACCTGCGAGTTAGTATTTTTTTGTACATCGTTTCGATCAAGCGTTTTGTAGCCATGAGTTAGAGTAATCCCCACCCCTCCTTCTAGCGCCAAACCGGGGGAACCAAAATTTGCACTGTCGATTTTAATAAACGGAGGAAACCAAATAAAACCCTACTTTCCTTGAGTTCAGGATTCTCTGCGAGAGCCAACGACAAGTAATCGAATAAACGCAGAAAATATGAAAAGATAACAGAACAAATTAAGAAAAGTTTGATATTTATTTTGAATTCTCGTAAGAGCATAGCAATTAAAACAAAAAATTCTAAAAGCTTCGGCCGCAAGAGCTGTGAGCGATTTTTCTAGCTCTAGCGACCTAAAACCTTAAACCTTGTTGATTCGCAGCTCAATAACAAAAGACGAAGAAGACACAAAAAGGTTTTGTTGATTTCGGCCTGGACCTTATGAAAAGCTGCCTACGTACCCCTTTCGAGGATCAAACCGAGCGTCGTTCAGTTTCTAAAGAGTTTGAACAAGATATCGAACTGCCTTTTTATGTTCGTCTAGTAATCGAGTGCAGGAGATATAAACTAAGCATGACGAGTATAATGCCTGATATTTCTAAGAGCATATATTTCTATGTCTCCAAATTCATGTTTGTCTGCACACCTCTTCTTTGCTTCTCTTATATATATGCCTTTGAAGGTCGGTCGTCTTTCCTTTTCCGCCCGTGATTCGAGTTCATCCTTCCGCGGATATATTCCTTATCTTCTCGATTTTGACCATAATTATCTTGAAACTTGACATTTATCTTCTTTTTTACATTTATCTTCTGCGTAAATCCGATAAACCATCATTGTAATTAGGATCATCCTCGTCTGAAATCGTAACTGGGCTTTTATCACGTTTTAGATCCTTTCGAGCCGTTTTGCGATTTAAACGATTTGTTTCCAACAAATCATCCTTCATACGAATACAGGATGCTGGTTCCGCAAAATAATAAATCAATCATATAGTCGAGACAACAGTGTTTAAGTTAACCATTATATTTGTATTGACTCAAAGTTTTTACGAGAAAATAAGTTTTATGAGTTTTATCGTAAAACTACAACGAAAACATCAATCGAGATGAAACAATAAATGATTGAGAAAAGATCAGAAGGAGAGTGTGACATTCTCCCCATGTCTAGTTGCACATGGGTGACTAGGCATTTTTCGGTTCTAGTCGCCCATGGGCGACTAGACGTTGTGTGTCTATTCCCCCACAGGCGACTAGATTTGTTGCGAGTCTTGTTTTCTTTTATATATTTGAAAGAGAGAAAAAGTTTCCGCGGTAACTTTCAGACAACGGTTCCGTCGTGACCGTCTTTGACCCCAGCGGGGGATGACTGTTTCGTAATATTTGTCATTTCTCGTAAACACCTTCCGCAAGAACTTTTTTCTGATCATTTCTTCTCTGGATAGAAATTTTTTTATTACTTGTCTGGGATTAAATATACGAAGTTTTTTCCTGTATCCTTATGCAAATAGGTTTTGCTTATGCCGTATAGGTTCTCTGACTTTTCTGCTTATATTTGCCATGACCGATTTGGACCCCAACAGACATGAGCTTGTTTTCTGCCATTGCTTCTACTAAGCGATCGATGTGTGGAAATGGGAAGATGTATTTCGGACATGCTTTATTGAGGTCAGTGATATCTGACCTTCGTTATCGTTCTGACTATGAGGAGTTTCTAAACTTTGTCGTTGACCGCGGCTCCCTTCCCAACTTTCATAATTTTCTGTTTGAAAGTTGGGTCAACATTGACTTCGTGACATGTTATGTTGATGCCGATTCCTGGCATATATTCGAAGCCGAAGACAATGTGTGAAGGTTCACTTTCAAACAAGCTATGAGCTCCTTTTTTATTGGCTCGCCGAAATTAGTGCCAATTTCGATGCAGTGCTCAGGGAACTCCTTGTCGGGACATACCGAAGTCACGGGTTCGCAAGTTGGCTCGCGCTTTTCTTGTAAGGCCTCGGCCTTCTGAAATTGCCAAAATAGTTCCGTTTCATCTTTTCCTGAGGCGTTTTGGACCGAAGCCAATTTCTTTTTCGTTTTCGACAAAGTCTCTGTTGTTGAATTTTTTCGTTTTATTTCTGTGGCGATACAGAGTTGCGATACTTTCCGATCTTCCCAGATGGTTTTGATTCCAAGGGGAGTTTGGTATTTGAGACACATATGGTACGTCGATGGTATCACTTGCATGGAATTTAGCCAGGGAGCGCCCCTAATTACATTGTATTATGCAGGGCGATAGACAACCAAAAACTCCACGACTTTTTTCATACTTGATATAGCCTATTTATTACCAGTTTTAGGCCATGTTATAGGCTCTATTAAGATATATTATATGTGTCAAGTCTATGTTTTGGAGTATCTACAGGTCTAAGAACATTTTGAGATATATGGAGATACTTGGAGCTTTTGGAGCATTTAGAGGAGAAGAAACTGTAGCTGGCCATTTAAGGAGTCGAAGTACAAGACAGTCGTCGATCGATGTTAAAAGACCAAGGTCAATCGATGCTGCACACTTTCCATTGATCGACATCCAATTCGCAGACAGAAGATTCAAATCCCAAGATTAAAGACAAATGACGAAAATGCCCTGGACGAGTTTTAACCTAAGTTTTAGGGTTTTTATATTTATGTATGCAGAGAGTGCATGAAAGAAGAACACATTGACAAAGATTTATTCTATCTACAGTTCTAGATTTTTAGGGAAGAAGATTCAAAACTCCTGATGGAGATTTGTATTGGACCCCCAATATTTTATCTATGCATTATATTCAAACTATTGTTCTTACTTTAATTATGTCTGAGTAGTTATCAACTAGATTTAGGGTTGAATGATAGCAATCATGGAGTAGCCCAAAAGTAGGATTGGTAGGTTAAGTTAATATCCATCAATTAAGTTGTGCTTCATGCTTGCATTCTAGAGTAGCTAACTAGGATCTTGAAAGTAGGACATAGATGACTATGAGAGTAGGTTATGTGCCAAATGGGACTCTATTGAACTAGGTTGTTAGGCCCATTCGAGAGCTGGTCTAATAAGTCTTGTGGACTTATCAAATCTCGTTCACACTTCCTTCTGATTTCACAGTGGATCGACATCAGGCCTTAGTCATCGATCGATGGTCTTTCCTTTTGCTCTCATACGAGGGTTGGAGTTAAAAGGGTCAGAATAGTTAACATTTGAGTTCTATAATATTTACATTTCCGTGCGTCCTATTCCCTATAATCCATTAGGCTTGAAACCCTAGATCTAGCATATTTACATTTACATCTAGTTAGTTTATTTGAATATTTTCATATTTGCATTACTAGGATATTTACATATTTGCATTATCAACATATTTCTATATTGCATCTCTACTTCTTGATAAGGAATATTTCTTTAACTGATTGTTTACCACTAATATATATATATATATATTCGCCTAGCTTAGTCTTTAGAAATAAGAAATCTATTGTGTGTCATTGCCCTCTGTGGATTCGATCCCAAAGTACTACACCTGATCTCTCTTGGCAAGAGTATTATTTGTGTGTTAAGACAAGGGTTAATTTTATAGTTAATTGTTTAAGATATTTATACCCTGCTTGAACGATAAAATACCGCATGACGATGATTCCTGCAGTGTCAATAGCTTCGTGTAAATCGACTAACATCGATCGACACCTACACGAGACAACTGACCGACAGAGAGATAGAGGTATCAATCGACAATGCGACCTGAGCATCGATCGACAGATGAGAAAGCCGGTTCGACTGCCAATCATTAATGGGAATTTGATTGTGCGTCCAACCATGCCGGTTTCAGAACAGAGTATAGGCACGTCTGAAGCTATGGATCTTAATAGAGAAGATGAGGGACACTCCAAGAAGAACCAAAAGATCCCCAAACATCAATGCAGAGAAGCTAGTCAAAAATAGATGGATAGCTTTACCAAAAGTGTTTTCAAAATTCCTTTAGACACTCCTTTTGATGTAGCTTATTATACTCACATGTTGTGGATGTTTTCAGGGAAACAAGGGAGACAGACAAGGATAAAGAGATCATGTTCAATCATCTCAGAGAAAAGATGAAACAAAGGACTTGTCTAAAGAAGAAAAGTAATCATGGGAAATTTGTGGTTCCATACTTCATCAAGGGCAACGAATACCCCAATGCCCTCTGTGATACTGGATCATCAGTGAGCATTATGCCAAAAACTATGGCAGTGGAGCTGAACCTGAAAGTGAAACCCTCCAATGGTTCTTTCACATTTGTAGATTGCTCAAAAGTGAACTCATGAGGGATGGTAAAAGATGTTCCAGTACAAATTTATAACACTCTAGTCCCACTGGACTTACACGTGATGGACATCAGGATATTGTGGAACTCTTCACTACTACTTGGGAGAGCATTCATGGCTACCTTGGGAGCTATCTGCCATATGAAATTAAACATGTTGTATCTATCTCTAATTGATCAAAATATTTTCTATGAACCTGTAAAGAATAAGAGCAAGGCTACACTGATTGAATTGGGAAATGATGCAGGACTTGTGGCCACAGGCTTCTGCGATTATGACTTCAATGAAGAGACGAAAGATGGAGAATCAATCGATACCTAACCCAGACAATCGATCGAGGCGTTTGCAATTCAGCAATCGGTCGACACCCACCCTTCGTTATCGATCGACGACCCTACTCCATAACTGATCAACAAATGCCACGCAAATGGTGGTTACAACTCAGCCTACCTCGAGTACGACACAGATTACAGAGAAGAAGAGATGATCGAGTACCGTGGTATTTCTATGGAAGAGGCTGGTGTTTATCACATTTCCCATCGACTCGGAAAAGCGACATCGATCGACGGTTACCTTATGCCATCGATCAATACATAACTAGAAGTAGATTCCAAACTAGATTAAGCTGCAGAACGCGAGAAGGAATATGGTTATCTACAACCAGATGAGTTCGGTATCAGGAGAGATCCAGACGGTCAAGAAAGAGCTATGGATGGTAGACTACTAAATGTCACAAGGAAAGATATAGCGGATATACTTGCAATGGCTAATGGAGCTGGAAACCTTTTCGTGCAACAATATGGATATCGAGCATCGATCGACGGTCACCATACACCATCGATCCACACACGTCCGACATGCCGAGGATATGGTGAAGCTTACGAAGAATACGATGAAGATTACAGAGAGGAAGAGATGATTGAATATCGCAGCCTAGAATCAGAAGACGCTGGTTGGGTGATGAATGCGACATGGATAATTGAGCATCGATCGCCGGCTACTTATGGCCATCGAACGACATCAAACACGAACTTGGAACAGAATATACAAATATTGGTCATCTTAGACCGATGAGTTCAGAAATTTCAGATACCCAGAGGGACGTGCACGGGCTCTTCATGGGAGAATCCTACATTTATCTAAGGAGGATGTAGCAAATTTCCTTAGGGAGAAGATTCATAACTCCTTAGAGAGATTTGTATTGAAACCCCAATATTTTATCTATGCATTATATTCAGAATATTGTTCTTACTTTTATTATGTCTGAGTAGTTATCAACTAGATTTAGGGTTGAATGATAGCAATCATGGATTAGCCCAAAAGTAAGATTGCTAGGTTAAGTTAATATTCATCAATTGATTTGTGCTTCATGCTTGCATTCTAGAGTAGCTAACTAGGATCTCGAATGTAGGACATGGACGACTACGAGAGTATGTTCTGTGCTAGAATAGACTCCATTGAACTAGGCTGTTAGGCGCATGCGAAAGCTAGTCTAATAAATCTGGTGGACTTATCAAATCTCGTTCACACTTCCTTCTGATTTTACCGTCGATCGACATCAGGCCTGAGCCGTCGATCGATGGTCTTTCCTTTTGCTTGTAACGAGAGTTGGAGTTAAAAATGTCAGAATAGTTAATATTTGAGTTTTAAAATATTTACATTTCTATGCTTTCTATTCCCTATAATACATTAGGTTTGAAACCCTAGATCTAGCATATTTACATTTACATCTAGTTAGTTTATTAAAATATTTTTGTATTTGCATTATTAGGATATTTACATATTTGCATTATCAGCATATTTCCATATTGTATATCTACTTCTTGATAAGGAATATTTCCTTAACTGATTGTTTACCACTAATATATATATATATATATATATATATATATATATATTCGCCTAGCTTAGTCTTTAGAAATAACAAATCTATTGTGTGTCATTGAACTCTGTGGATTCGATCCCTAAGTACTACACATGATCTCTCTTGACAAGAATATTATTTGTGTGTTAAGACTAGGGTTAATTTGATAGTTAACTGTTTAGGATATTTATACCCTGCTAAAACAATAAAACACCGCATTTCAATACTCATAGCTTTAACCATCAAGTTATTTGAGCCGAGGGTCATAGTGGCTTCCCTTGGGAGTCCCACTAATGGGCTCGAACTTTCTGTGATTTCAGAGAGCTCGATTTTCATTCTCTCAAGGGTACTTTTGAAGATATCAGCCGAGCTTCCAGTGTCGATTAATACTCTCGCGACGTTGATATTTTCGATCGTTAACTCGATAACAAGAAGTTCATTGCAAGGTTTGGCTTGATCGGTCGTTTCTCTATCCATGAAGGAGATGACGTTGCGGTCCGTTTGTTTAGACATATCGCCCCTTGATCATTTGGTGATTTCAAGTTGGAGAATATGACCTCCCCCCCCCCCATTCCTTCTAGCGCCAAACTGTGGGAACCAAAATTCGCACAGTCAGTTTTAGTGAATGGAGAATCCGGATTCCCTGCACAAACAAACGAATACGAAATGAGAAAGATAACAAAATATCGTAAAATTTTTCACAAAGGCGTCTTATTGATAAATATGAAGAATAGTTTACAGATTTTAACCGAAAACAGGATGAACGTGAAGTCGTTGACAGTGGAGAACAAGAGAACAAAGTAGTAAATTGTTCTAAGTACGGAACTCGCTAATCTAGCCGAATAAGCCTTAAGTTCTCCTAAATCTAACAGAAATTTCCTAAGGTCTAATTTTCGGATCCCCTCCTCCAGAGCTCGTGGTATCATATATATCTAATCTATTAAAACTGAAGTACAAGTTGGAATTAACCCTCATTTCATCTTTAATATTACTTTTTATGCCACTGACTGGTTGTTATTTAACATCTTTAGATAATCACCTTAATTTGATTATGTACCCACAAATAATCATTAAATCTGTCTAACCATAATTCTCGATTTAATCTCGCACTGCGTCCATAAAGTGGTTTAATCGTTTTCATGTAATACCATGTGCATAAATTAATTTTCCACGATAAAAATATAAAGTTATCACGAGCAAGAAACTGTTTTCATAAACCATAAACAACAGTTGTACTCACTTTGACCCTTCACTTACGATTGATCGTCTTATTGATCTAACAACACGCACTTGGAATTCTCAAGTTATTAGAACTTTGGTTACTTCAGAGAATTCCGATCATATTAAAAGCATTCCCTTAGGTCATTTTTGACTACGGATAGAAATGGATGGCATTATACACAATCTAAGAAATACACGGTTAAATCAGGATATGATTTAGAAAAACTATATTCAGACGCAGAAAATCGAGTATCATTGATTGGGCGAACGATTAAAACATTGCTGGCACAATCTTGGAAAATTAAATGTTCTCCAAAACTGAAACATTTTATGTGGTAAATTATTTCAGGCTGTTTACTTGTTCAGAGAAATCTAGGTACTCGGGGTATTAAGTGTGACAACAGATGTGAGCGTTGCGGGAAAGAAGAAACAATTAATCATGTTTTCTTCGAATGTCCTCCAGCTGTACAAGTGTGGGATCTCTCAAAGATACCCACAAACCATGGATGTTTCCCCATGCAATCAGTTTTTGCAAATATGGATTACTTATTTTGGAGAGTCTCAACATTAGTTGATAACCAGTCTTTTGCTTGGATTCTTTGGTATATATGGAATAGCCGCAATAATAATTTTTTTTCCGCAATAGATAAGGATCCAAGAGACACATTACAACTGGCAGAAACAGAGTTCACACTTTGGAAAGAAGCAAAATTTTCCGCTTCTATGGATTCGGTGGAGATCTTAACAACTCAGGATAGGGAGGATGGTTGCAATATACCACCACACAAGGAGGGAAGATGGTGTTTCTCCGATGGTTCTTGGAAGGATACTGATCCCTTCTATGGTCATGGTTGGTATAGCACATTGGAATTTTTGATGGTCTTTTGGGAGCCAAGAATTATCGGCAAAGCGTTTCTCCACTACATACATAATTTGAGGCACTCATCCGGGCGATGGAATGTATGTTAAAACTTTGGCAATATGGCGTGATTTTTGCAACGGATTGTTCTCAATTGGTGAAGATGGTGTCGGAACCAGAGGAATGGCCTGTTTATGCAAACAACGTGGAGGATATTCAACGACTTCAACAAAACTTCGGCTATCTCGAGATAAAGCACATTCCACGGACTTAAAATACAATGGCGGATTGACTAGCAGGAGGTGCTCGCATTCAACCGTCTTCCTTTGTATACATGGATACAAAGTCCCCTTTTGTTTTACAGAGTCTTCTTAGAATATGTATATCTCGATGACAAAATAAAAATAAATAAAAATGTGTTTAAATATATTACATCCAATTGTGAAATTACGCCCAGTTTTGTGTGTAGTAATAGCATACATGGTTTTGAGTGTCTGAATTTTTTTATACATTTCATATCTCAACATTCATTTTTGAGAACATTAATATGTATTTTACAAATATATAGTATCAAAGCAAATGAAACCAGATCCAATCCGTTGATTTTTATATATTTTAAGATGTGTAACTTTAATTAGTTCCACAAAATATTTTTATAAACAATTAAACATGGTCGGCCTGAATTGATTACAATTATCTTTTATTGATACTTGAAATTTTATCCGGGCTACGCCCGGAGTTATACAAAGATGACTGAATTAATATATATATATATATATATATTAAACATACATTATATTTATGTCATAAAAATATAAATAGTGTTTTACCAAAAAAATATAAATAGTGAATTGAATATGATATTTTTAATTGAATTAAATATAAGTGAAACTCACAAATTATTGTTTTTACTATATAAAATATGTATGGGATAATGAACAAATGTGAAATGTATAAAAAATTTGTTAAACCTTAGTTATTATCCAAATATTTTTTATCTTAGATATTTACGTTATTATGAAAATATATTATTAATCGTAATTGATTTATTTTTACTTTAAATCACTAAGCTTACATTTCTTCACTTAGATTGATGCCCGTATGTATACCAACCTTCAAAATTGACATAAATCTTTGTTTAACAATAAATTTAAAGTGTATAAACTTACATAGATCATTATTTAAAAGTAATAATTGTAAAACTGATTCTATACTTTATTTTCATACTTATATTGGTTCATTACCAAATTTCAAAAAATAAATAAAATAATAAATACAGTGTCGTTTCTCTGTATTTTCCTTTTCGTTTATCCTACGTGCAAACAATTCACCAGCGGACTCCCTCGCTAAGAGATCATTGTCAGATTTGTTTCCAGTAACGTAAGAACCACTTTTATTTTAATGTACGTAATAGTCTTTTAAAAAATAATGTGTTGTTACTTTTTATGCGACAATTTATCTACCATCAGCATTACTATGCTTGCATTTTTCACTTACAATTAAGTTCAAAATTATAGTATTAGAAAATATTTATGCTATTTGGAATCTATATGAGTCACTGACTATAATATCTTCATGACTCCAGCCAGTATGTATAACAACATTCAAAATTGACATCAATCTTTGTTTAGCTTTAAATTTAAAATGTATAAATTTACAAAAATTATTATTCAAAAAGTAATATTTGTAACACTAATTATATACTTTATTTTCATACTTATGTTGGTTCATTACCAAATTTCGATAAAAAAATAAAATAATAAATATGTCGTTTCTCTATATTTTTCTTTTCGTTTATCTCTTATGCGAAAATTGTCACTGGCGAATTTGTTTCAAGTGATGTAAGAACCACTTTTATTAGACTAATTACAATAGACATGTTGAATATTTTATAAACTGTTGAATCTTCACAGTTGGAGTGTTGAAAAAAAGTAAAAATATTACGTGAATTGTTTGTTGTTGAATCTATTGAACATGTTGAAAGCCAAAAATATGGGATCCTCAATAATTTGTGTTACTTTTTTATTGGTTGTTGATATTATTTAGAATTTTCATATTCACTTCCTTATTATAAGTCATTTATTCAACAAAAAATTTAATTAATTTATTTTATTACATTTTACCAAAATTTATAATTTTGATGATCTATAAATAGAGACTTCTTTTGTATGATTTGGACATATACAATAAAATATATTTGTCAAAAGTTTTAACAACATTTTCAATCAAATTATATTATATTTTAATTAAAAATTTATAAAATTAAAACTCTAACTATTTTATTTGTTTTATTTTTGTTTATTATTTTTTAAAGTAACTGTTATTATTTAGTTAAAACCTTTATGTTGGTTTTTATGAGTTTTTGATGTTGAAAAAATAATAAAAATAACTGAAATGACATGTCAAAGTCTTTTATGATTGACTGATATTATTAGATGATATGGACACTTTAGATGTTGAGTTTATTGCCCTTTTAGTATTAGTAGATTTTTTGCCATTTATATTAGGAATGATATAGTTATGTTCGATTTTGAATACACTCATTCTAAATTAGCTCCACAAAATATTTCTAAAGTCAATGAAATTTTACAACAGAGCCGTTTTTTCAGGCAATCACCGTATTCAAAACAATATCAATCATGTTTATAAGTTGGTCTTCTTACAAATATGACTCAAAACTCAAAGTTAAACACAAAAATAACCCATGATTTTTTTGGAATTTTCATTTGCACTATTCACCCTAAAAGTCAGAATTATTCACGAAAATTCCATTACTTTTTTTTGAAAATTAGTATTTTACTCTATCATCCTCATCTTCATCAAGTATTTACAATATCACCATTGCCAACGATACACCAACCACCATGAAAAAACTAATTTGAAACTCTTAATGCATTTGAAAACCGATTTCTCTCTATATTCATGCAAAAACCCAAGATTTTGATTCTAAACTTTGTATGATTCAAGCTCATGATTCTTGTTCATTAACAACTGGATTTGTTTCGTAGTGAATTTATGTGTGCTAAGAGAATTTAATGTAAGTTATCTCACTGGTTGAAAGTATGAAACTGATTTTTTTCAAATTTGTTCATCAGAAAACTTCCGTGTAAGTCTTCTGGTCGTAGAAGACTAATACGGAAGTCTTCTGGTCAATGTAGAGATTAATTTTGAAATTGACTTTATGTGTGGGTTTTAGAGACGATTTTTCTGGAAGTCTTCCGACTTTTCTTGGTTAACAAAAAAATCTCGAAAATACCAGAGAAGACTTCGCGGTAAGTCGTTTAGGATAAACATGTCAGTTTTGCATTTGACCAGTTTGTGTCAGAAATTGAAATTTCTCTAGACGACATACATGATTTTTTTCTGCCATAAAACTTCTGTGTAAGTCTTTTAAACTCTCAGTGGAAGTCTTTTCAGTGTCGGTGAAAGTCGCCCCAGGTTCCTTTTCCAATTGTAAAATAAAACTTAAATATTTAATTTTAATTAGATGGTTTCCATGTAAGTCTTCTAGCAAACAACTTACACAAAAATCTTCCAAAACAATTTTCCGAGATTCTGGTCAAACTTGGATATCACAAAAGACTTCCACGTAAGTCGTCTGACGAAAGACATACACATAGGCCGTCTAGTTATTATTAAATATTTAAGTTTTATTTTCTAATTGTATGAGACTACTTACATATAACTCGTCTAGTAGAAATTAAATAAAGTTTTATTTTTTTGCTAGACGACTTACTTGTAAGTCGTCTAGGAAAAGTCAAATTTCTGGCACAATTTGGTCAAATAGAAAATTGACATGTTTTTCCTAGATGACGTACCGGGAGGTCTTCTCTGGTATTTTCGAGACTTTTTTGAAAAAAAAAGTTAAGCCAATATTTAAAAAGGAAGACTTCCAAAGAAGTTTGCTATAGAGTAGACTTCTTTAAAATTCTTCCTTTGTAATTTTTCAATTGCAAAATAACCTAATTGACGACTTCCTAGAAGTTTGCCAGAAGACTTACTTGGAAGTCTTCTATGTCAAAGTTTAATAAACCTTCGTTTTCTTAAAAAATATAAAGATTTTTATAATCATTTTCTTGTTAATTCATGTATATTAGTTGATATTTGGGTTCATGGATGATATTTATAACTTAATTTGGTTTTAGTTATGAGTTTACCAATATTCATGTTTCTTAGTGTTTTTAGCTAATCTGAGAATCACAGAATTCTTCTACGTTAGTTTTTGTAAACTTGTCATGTAACTTTCAGATATGTTTTTTAACTCTAAAAAGTGTTAAGTAACTTCAAAAATATCAAGTAATATGGTTTATGTGTCTTCTTAGATCATAAAATATACTAAGTTGCAGAGATTTTCGTGTGTGTGCGTCCCTCTCTATTGATTCGTTTATATAGGTCTTCAAGGTCGGTCGTCTTTCCTTTTTTCCCCTGATTCGAGTTTATCCTTCTGCGAAATCTTCCTTATCTTCTCGTTTTTCCATAATTATCTCGGTACTTTGCCAATTATCTTCTTTTCCATTTATCTTTTGCGGATATCCGGCATATCCCCATTATAGTTGGGCTCACTCTCGTCTAAAACCGTAAGTGTCCTTTTATCTAATTGTAAACCCTTTCGGACCGTTTTACGATTTAGCAATTTTTAAGTTTTATTTCTGAGAAATTGTCCTCCGTATGATTTCGCGATACTGACTCTGCAAAATAGTCAACTAATCTGTATAGTAGAGATAATATTAGTGTTTAAGTTAACCGTTATCGTTTTACACGATTCACTCAGAAGTTTGAGAAAACAAGTTTTTGCGATTTTTATTGTAAAACTTCAACGGAAACTCCAATCGAGACAAAACAAGAAAGAGTCGAGTAAAGATTCAATGGAGAGTGATGAAGAGGACATGGTCTAGTCAACCATGGGAAACTAGACGTTTCCACACGTCTAGTCGCCCATTGTCTACTAGACTTTGCGGGGAGTCTAATCGCCCATGGGCGACTAGACTTGGTGGTGAGTCTAGTTTCCCGTGGGCGATTAGACTTGGTGTTGATTCTAGTCATCCATGGACAACTAGACTTGATGGTGAGTCTGATCGCCAACATGCGACTAGACACAGACTAGACATTACGCGTCTAGTCGCCCATGAGAGACTAAATATAAGGTTCGTCTAGTCACCGATGGCTAGACCTTGGCACAGTTAGTCGCCCGTGGGCGGCTGGACGTTGCATGTCAAATCGCCCACGGGCGACCAGACATGGAAGCGAATTAATTGTTTCCTCGATTTCCTGTCTTGATTTGTTAGACGGAACAAGATGGGTTAGGTGATGGGGATTTTGGATGTGAGGATTTCTTGTTTTCTATTTATCGAAAGAGAGGTAACATTTTTTCGAGGTAAATTTCATGAATTGATTTTTTCGTGACCATTTTTGACCCCAAAAGGTAGCCCCCAGCTTGTAAAAATAGTCGAAGCATTCTTTCGAGGTGTTAGATGTGTTAGGTAAGTTAGACGGAGTCAATGGCTAAATTCTGGGGATGAATAGTAAGTCCCTTTTTCTATAAGTATGTGGTGCAAACTTTCAAATTCTTTAACTTGTTACTCACACAAGAAAACTCTCCGAATGTGGAAAATCCCTTTTTCTCTCTCTTCTTCACTTGTTTTTATTTGTATCATGGCTTTCAACAACCAAGTTTCCGAGAATTCATTGCCTTAAATTTTCACTCCCGAGAGCTTGCGTATTTGGGGCGACGAGGTCAAGTTTAGCTGCAGTCCATCGAACCTAAGGATGTGAAAGCGTATTGGGAAGCCACCTGCGGTCTCCTACCTCCATGAATCGACTTATGGAGTCCTACGAGACCAACCTTCACATTACCTGCCGAAGGGCCGAGTGACTTTGCCGAGTCCCCGATGAGGTAGTGTTTGGATGCCAGGACATGGGGAGAGTGCCAAATCCCCATCTCGTGGCTTTTTTACATGAAACGAGGCGCACCTCTGCAGTTCCGCCTATGGTTTCCCATCCCGGAAGTCATACTCTGGTTCCTGGATCATTATGGTTTGTCGATAAGCCAACTTTCGCATGGCGGCCTGCAGCACCTCATTGTAATTTTGGTTCTGAGTTACGAACATGGGATGGATATAAATGTTGACTATTTTCTAGCCTTTCTTTATCCGAAGAGGATAGGTCAATCGACCAAATATTGCCTAAGGCCTAGAAATTTTATGGCGGTAATTTCGTCGTTTAAGTCCAACTTCCATGGTTGGAATAATAGTTACTTCTTTGTTCGAATAAATAATGATTCTGTTGCGGAAGAAAGCATTTCTTTCTTCAGACGAAGAATGGGTCACAAGGGTACCATGGTTGGACTTTTTGATCAGTTTTGGTTGCTTACTAATACCTGACCATCTTTTTTTCAGTTATCGAACCTCTTACCCCCCCCCTTTCATGCGAACACGACTGTTGCTAGGGACCTTCTTCGAGACGGCCCGTTTCATTGGGACTAATTTTCTCCGCAGCGAGTTCGCACAATGGTCCAGTACCACAACACTCGAGCTCGATCTCATACGAATGTGGAGGAAAAATATGATCCAGTAATGGACCTATATGTTCCATATAAGATTCCCGTTGTGAGGGAGAGGGAGAGACCTCCCAAGAACAAACAAGTTGCTGCCGACGAAGGCGATGTTGCATTCGACGGGGTGGATCTACCTTCGGATGAGTGGTATCGCGATCTCCTCACTGAAGATGGAAGCAGTACTAGTCACACCCCACTGCCATTGTGCGGTGGTGGATCCGACCATGACGAGTATCTATCCTCTCTTAACATTCCTTCGGGAAAGCCTGAGACCAGCGGAGGACCTGTCAGATCAGCGCCGTATACGGAAGCATCGCGACTCTACATGGGGGGGCAGTTTTTCGCTTTTGTTTTGGCCTTCCTTTATAAAATTTGTCTCTAACGAAAGGCTTCGTGAAGGGCCTTCATGTTATGTATAAGGCCCTTAGGGTGAGCCATCTTGAAGCGCAGATGGCTTGGTTCAAATCTAAGATGGTGCAGAAGGAGAATGCTCGTCTAAAGGGCGAGGTTGAGGCCTGCCTCTTTCGCGAGAAAGAGTCCGAGCGAGAGATAGTGCGCCTTCTTCACCTTGAGTGTAGACCTGGTTGAAGGGATATGGCTTCAATCATGAACGATCGTTCGACGCGGTTCACGGCCGACCTTGTTGATTATCAGCGGGCATATAAGTCCTTCGGGGATTATCGCCAGTGTCGAGGTTCCGTTGGTGTTCTGTGGCGCACGCAAGGAACGGATTATGACTTCAAGACCAAATAGGCAATGATGTCGAGGCATCAGGCCGACCTTTCTAGCACGGAGTCGACGATCCCTGAAATAGAGAAGAAGATTTGGGAGCATGGGCCCCAATCCCGTTTCTCTAGAGTCAGAAGAGTTTGGACATGCCGTTCTGGGAGAGGACGTCGAGGTCGAGCAGCACGTGGACCGAATTTGCGTATGAGCGTTTAAAACAGGATAGGAGCCTTGGCTATGAGATCTTTCGGCGAGATCCCAAGTTCTAACAACCTAAGACTTTAAAACTCTAGTTGAGTCGCAGCTCGAATAACAAAAACGGAAAGTTGCCTAAATGCTCTAAGTGCTATGCTATGTTTGCTCTGAGTGGAGATTTCCGTTTGTCTCTTGATTCATCATCACCCTCAAAGTCCTTATATACTCTTCTATAGGTGGTTTGCTCTTTCCCCTTCTGCCCTTGGTCGAATTTATCGATTCGCGGAAATATTCCTTTTTTTCCTCAATCTTCATGATTATCTTCGGAAACTTAACATTTGTTCTCTAATCTTGACATTTATCTTCAAAAATTAACATTTATCCCTTCCTCCTAAATATAAGATAAACCGTCACACAATATGGGCTCGATTTATGATAAAATCGCGAGTGGGTCTTTAGTCGAGTTTTAGACCTTCTCGGGCTGGATTTTGACTTAGGCATTTTTACGTTTTTATCAAAAGAGAACTTCTAAGGCTACGTCATCCAAGAGTCAGGATCTTTCGTATGGGACGTGCGACTCCAGGTGTGTAGTTAACCGCTACTATCTCATACAATCGACATGATCCTTTCTCGAGAAAATGAGTTATTTCGGTAAAGTTCCAATGTCAATCCCGACCGAGACAGAACAAAGATAAGTTCGATCAAGTTTTGAAAGAGAGACTTACAAGGAAAAGGTGAAAATGGATTGATTCCTCTGACTTGCCGAACGGGCGAATCGGATTTTTTGTGCTTCTTAACTCTCCCGTTTGGCTAGTTGGGCTTGTCCAACTCGCCGAATGGGCGAGTTGGTGGTATTTATCCACCCAACTCGCCCGTTCGGCGAGTTGGTCGGTCCGCCCTATCAAACTCGCCCGTTCGGCGAGTTGGATTGGTCCAACTTGCCTAACGGGCGAGTTGGTTGGTCCTTGCTGTCCAACTTGCTTGTTCGGCAATTTAGACAGGTCCAACTCGCCGAACAGGCGAGTTGGTTGGTCCGTGCTGTCCAACTCACCGATAGGGCGAGTTGGTTGGTCCGTGCTGTCCAACTTGCCAGTTCGGCGATTTGGAATGGTCCAACTCGCCGAAAGGGGGAGTTGGTCGGCCTGCATTGGCCAACTCGCCATTTCGCAAGTTTGACAGGTCCGACTCGCCAAACGGGCAAGTCGACTGGTTCTTGTGGTTCGATTTTCCGGTTTGATGAGTTGGACATCTTGCTTGGCAAACTTCTCCATCCGGGGATTCGGATAATAGAGTATTTTAGTCATTTTGTCGCATTGCCGTTGGGGGATACGTTTACTCAAGGTCTCAAGTCAAACTCTTCCTGATGGCTCATCTATGCAGACCGTTCCTTCATAGTCAGCCGAGTTTTAGACCTTCTCGGGCTGGTTTTTGACTGAGGCGTTTTTACAATTTTATCGAAAGAGTATTCCTATGGCGACATCATCCGAGAGTTAGGATCATTCGAATGGGACGTGCGACTCCAGGTGTGTAGTTAACCGCTACTGTCTCATACAATCGACCTAATACTTTCTCGAGAAAACGAGTTATTTCGGTAAAGTTCCAATGAGAGAGTTTGATCAAGTTTGATCATGTTTTGAAAGAGAGAGTTACAAGGACGAGGTGAAAATGGATTGATTCATCCGACTTGCCGAACATGCGAGTCGGATTGCTTGTGCTTCTTAACTCGCCTGTTTGGCTAGTTAGGCTTGTCCAACTTGCCGAATGGGCGAGTTAGTTGTATTTATCCACCCAACTCCCCGTTCGGCGAGTTGGTTGATCCATCTCGTCCGAATTGCCCGTTCAGCAAGTTGGTCGGCCCGCGCTGTCCAACTTGCCGAACGGTCGAGTTGGTCGGTCTGTGCTGTCCAACTACCACATTCTGCGAGTTGGACAGGTCCAACTCAGCGAACGGACGAGTTCGTTGGGCCGTGCTGTCCAACTTGCCCGTTCGGCGATTAGGACTGGTCCAACTCGCCAAAAGGGGGAGTTAGTCGGCCTACATTGACCAACTCGCCGAACGGGCGAGTTGGACTGGCCCGACTTGTCGGTTCTTGTGGTTTGATTCGCCCGTTCGACGAGTTGGACATCTTGCTCGGCCAACTTCTCCGTCCGGGGAGTTGGATGATCGAGTGTTTTAGTCATTTCGTCGCATTGCCGTTCGGGGATATGTTTACCCGAGGTCTCAAGACAAACTCTTTCTGATGGCTCATCTATGCAGACCGTTCCTTCATGGTCAGCCGAGATTTGACCTCGATTTTCCCGTTCCCCTTTGTTTTTTTGTGATATTATCTCTTTCTTTCACAAAAAACGCATTTTCGGTAGGTTTTTGACGTTGATTCCGTCGTAACCGATTTTGACCCCAACAGTTAGCCCCCCAGCTCATTAGAGTTGTGATGTTATTGCGAGCGGTTTTCGGACATATTGGATGAATTAGGCGGAATCCGACGTCTGAAGCCTAGAGGTTTAAATAGTGAATCCTTTCTTCTATAAGTATGTTGAGTGGGTTTTCAAATTCTTCACTTGCACATTTCCACAAACATTTTTCAAGAATCAAAAGATTTTCTTCTCTCTTTCCTTCCTTTGATAAAAAGAAAGTTAAGTCTTTTAGAAGAAAGGTTTCCTCAAAGTCTCGTAACGACCGTTCTGTTCCTGATGGTTCCAGCTCGCAGCGCAATGATGTTATGCCAAAGGTAAAATTCTAGCCTCCGTTTCAAGCCAACCCCGTAGAGGGTTGTGCCAGCACAAGCTGTCCGAACGGGCTTGCTGCCATTCGGAGCCATTGACGAGTTCCTGAATCAGTCGACTTTCATCTTCCGGAGGCTGGAGAGGCCGTTGAGTTTCCGCCCGAAGGTTACTTTATGTGTTATGAGGTGTACCTGATGCAGTGCCATTTGTGGTTTACTATTCCAGAGATCATAGTGCGACTTCTGGACTATTCCAAGATATCGATTAGTCAAATAAACGCTTGTGGTTTGCAGCTTATAGTCGGGATTCTTGTGCTGAGTTACGAATTAGGTATGACCCTTGATGCCAACCATCTCGAAGCTTTTCTTAAACCGGTCGGGAAATCATCCATAATTCAGTTGAGGCCTCGGTCCTGGATGACGATCAGAAGGGAATTCGTGTCGAACTATCATGAATTGCGGAAGCACTTCTTTTTCGTCCGTTTTGACGATGCGTCTGTAGAAGCAAATGGCCTCTCCTTCTTTAGGACTAGATGGGGTCTGAAAGGTATCGTTGATTAAGTATCTTCCCTTCTCTTTTTTTCGGTGACTTTCGATCTCTAATATATTTTGTTTATATTTTATTTTTAGAGACTAATCTTTTTCCTCCAAGTCCGGAAGGTCTGGATATCATCTGAGACTTGATTCGCGGTCACCCGTGTTTTTGGGCAATGTTTAACCCAAAAAGGGTTTGTCATGCTGTTGCTCTCCACCGTTCTCAACACCAGCCAGGTCTTCCGGCAGAGGAAGGGTGGGAGGTGACCGTGGACGTATTCGTTCCGTGCGCGGTTCGCACCAGAGAGGAAAGACGGAATACTCGCAAGGAAAAACACATCATCGTCGAGGATGAGGCGGCTAACGAGTGGTGCTCCTCCAACAATATACTAAGAGACTACCAAAATAGTCAAGTACGTGGGACTAGTGGTTATCGGGGCGATTTCGGTGAGCTGCTTGGTTTTGAGTATCCTCCGGGCGTAGCTAGGTCTAGCGAGACCCCATAGGTTACCCATGCGTCAAGGATGGTCAACGGGGTAAATTCTTATTA
The DNA here is from genome assembly GCA_905132765.1 of Moricandia arvensis. Classification (NCBI taxonomy): domain Eukaryota; kingdom Viridiplantae; phylum Streptophyta; class Magnoliopsida; order Brassicales; family Brassicaceae; genus Moricandia; species Moricandia arvensis. The sequence continues at coordinate 25,479 of CAJHQP010003423.1, forward strand.
TTCTCTTTCGAGGACGAGCTTTTTCCCTGACTTTGAGATACTTTGCAGGGTCTCCTTATGATGAACCGAGCACTTGACGCGAGCTGCCAGGAGGCACGCATGGCTCAGTTCAACGCTGAGACAGCCAACAATGATATTGCTTGTCTGATAGATGAGTTGGAAATTTCTCTTCGTCGTGAAATGGATTCGGCCGCGACGGAGGTTCGTCGCGCTTATAGGCAAGGGAAGAGGGAAATGGCTGAAGTCATGAAGACCCGTCGCGAAAAGTTCCCGTATAAATTTGAGGAGCTTACGAAGGGTTATTAGGACTTCGGAGATTATCGCGAGTGTCGCGGCGCTGTGGGCGGACTATACCTCACGCAGGACACTGATTATTCGTTTGTTGCCGAATATGCGAGGCAGACCGGGCGCATGAACGAGAGGGATAGGGACTTTGTAATTCCTCAGATCTAGTAGGGGATTTGGGAACAGTAGGTCCCGATTCCTGTTTCTCCCGACACAGTGGAGGTCGAGGCGGGGACTGCCGACAAGATATGTGAGGTTAACCAGCCGACGGCTCCTATGGATGTCAAAAACTATTTGCTCGGTAGATCGATGACCGGGTGCTTTGATTTTGATGAGTAATCGCGAGGTCGAGACTGATTCGAGAATGCTTTCTTCTGCATTATTGTATGTTTCTATTTCGTTGGTTGTTGGCCGACTATGGTCTATGTAGCAGGACTGGCCGAGTGTGGCTTTGAATCCCTATCTTTTATTAGTTTTCAGTCGAACAATGCTTGTTATAATAAGTGGGGTTTTTAAAAAAAAAGATGCTTGGAATTTGTTTTGTGTAGAAAGAAAACTAGAATTGCCATCTCGACTTCCTCCCTTTTTTCTGGATCATCCTATTTGTTGTTCGTGCGAGATGCTTGAGGAGTTTTTTGAAGTTTCGAGAACGTTTGATACGGATGAAGAGACATGCTTTTAGGATCTCATATCTTTTGGATATCATGCCTTGAGACGTTAGAGACCAGTGTGCTGGATTTAGGGCAACACCTAGGTTTACTTTCGGTTTAAGGCTTTGCGATGACTAAGCGGCTCTCGTTTTACCTGTTTCAATTTTTACCTGACTCCAATCCAATTTAAAGTCCACAATAGGTTCTCGGCTTATACGACTTTTCTGGTTGGAGTCGAGCATCTCTTAAGGGATAATTTTTAAGTCTCCCGAAAGTGCTGACCAAAATCTCGGAGTTCTTTTATAGCGCGATGTTTATCCTAGTCGATGTGAGAGGATCTGTCCTTAGGAAGGACCTGGGTGCATTTGTTTAAGACGGCTAAAGTGCTCGACGGGGCCAATTGCCGAGTGTTTTGTAGTTGCCAATGGACTGGGGGTGTGTTCTCGAAAATTCATACAACGTCACCCTTATTTTTCGAAAACTTACTTTGCGTAAGTAATGCTTTGAGCATATGGGACCAGGGTCTCGTGCTTCGGTCGGGAATTGATGATTTGACTGAGATAAGATGGTGTGGAGTTGATCCGTTTCGAGGCAGAAAGATTTTTCGTGAGTTTCTGTTTCTAAGATGGTGTAATAATCTTTTTTTTCGTGTATGGATGTATAAGATAATGTTTCTTTGCGGGATGATAGAAAATTTACGAAATTATAAAGAAGTCTTTAATGCCGAAAAAGTTTTGCAGATTTTGAGTACAATGCAAAAATATTATTTCTGAATGTGGGAATATACGAGTATTCGTATATGTACCCACTCCCCCCTTTTTTAGAGAGGTGGATAGTTGAACTCGTCTTTTGACGAGCTGCCTACTTACCTCTTTCGAGGATCAAGCCATCTCGTAGTTCTGCTTGTTTGCGTGATTTTGTTTACTCATCCGTTGTGTTTGTGTCGACTACGTCGTTTTCTGGGTCGACGTCTTTTGATGGACTTGTCTTCTTCGATGGGCTTGACGCGTTGGGCACTGGAACTGGTTGTTCGTCGTCATTGCTAGAATCAACGGTTCTGGTTCGTCTTTGCCCGAAGTACTTTCGGCCGATGCCTGGGCTATCTTTGGGCGCTTGGTATTTGCCATCGCGGTGTTCGTGATTTGTCTTAGCTTGTGCTCGGCCAGGAAGCAGTGTCTCGACCGTTTCTGGCAGCCCAAAATCAAGGCATTCCCGTTATGAGTTGGGAACTTAATTCCTAAGTGACAATCAATGGAACTGCCTTCATGGCGTTTAGCAAAGGCGTGCCCATGATGACGTTGTAGATGGCCGGTGGTTGACGACCGCAAAATCGACGATCTTGGTGACTTATTTTTCCGCAATGGGTAATTGGATCGATCCAAGGGTCATTGATGTCGTGCCAGAGAAACCGGTTAGCGGCTTACGTGATGGTACAACTTCGCCTAACTCGATGTTCATCCTTCTGAGAGTTTCGCGAAAGATGACGTTGACCATGCTTCCAATGTCGATGAGAACCCTAGCGACCTCGAGATCTCTTATTACGATATCAACTACGAGTGGATCGCATTTGTGATTATCAATTCCACCATCCTGTTCTTCGTCGAAAGTAATTGCTCCTTTTGGAGTGTTATTGATCGTTAGCCATATTGGTGAATTTGCGATTGTCTCGGCATTGCGCTGATAAGCTTTGACGGCCGAGACGATAATGCTGCAGAATTGTGATCCGCCAATGATCATGTTTACCCTGCGGCGGTTGCTGTCGTTGGCCTTCTCGTCCTGTCTTCTTCCGCACTTTTTTTTTCATTGGTCCCCTTGGAAGGTTTCTCCGTTTGAGGAGTCCTGTCATTTTTCGGGGGGGGGGGGTCTAAATCATAGATGAGATCTTTCACGCTGGAGCCTTCAGATAGTTCTCCGGAAAGCAGCTTTGCGGCCAATCTCGTGCCAAGAACTTTGCAATTAATGGTTGAGTGTCCGCGGATGTATATCTGCATCTTCGTCCGTAGGTTCTGACTGACTGCTAGATTCCACGTTGATGCGTTCAACTTCTCCTCCTTCTTTAACTTCTTCAAAAGGAGGAAGATCTCCCGGGTTTTTCTGTGTTGGCACGGGGGTCACTTCATCAGGGTTTTGTCTAGACGGTTTGCCTTGCGCGTTGTCAGACAGGTCCTAAGGTGTTGTGAAGTTGAGTCTTCTTCTGTGGATTTGGGTTGTTCCACAAGGAAAAATGACCATGTTCCTCGCTGTGAGCGTTTCAACCTGTTTAGCGAGGGAGTTCACGACCTTATCTTATTATGTCGACTTCTTCTCAAAAGTCGACAACATCTTCTTCACCTCTCCGAACGCTGCGGTGTTTGCGTTGGCGTTGACCACAGCGACGTTCGTCTCTGGAGTGTTTCCAATGTTTTTGTTGACGATGTTGTCGTCACAGGGCTGTTAGTTGTTGAGATCTGACATGGTTTGATTGAGCGTTGATGGTTGAGAGTTAGATTGATCTGTACCCCCTCCTTCTAGCGCCAACTGTGGGAATTGAAATTCGCACTGTCGATTTCCGTTGAATTTGGAACGTAGGGTAAACCCTAATTCCCAGAGGTCCCAGCTATCTGCTAAACCACACGCCAATTGGTCAGAAAAGAGAGAAAATAGATGTCTTATTCCGAGTTTACGTATAAGCGTTTACAACTGAATAGGAGCCTTGGCTATGAGAGCTTTCAGCGAGATCCCTAGTTCTAACAACCTATGACTGCAAAACCCTAGTTGAGTCACAGCTCGAATAACAAAAACGAAAAGTTGCCAAAATGCTCTAAGTCTTATTCTATGTTTGCTCTGAGTGGAGATTTCCGTGTGTCCCATGCATCGTCCCCTTCGAAGTCCTTATATACTCCTCTAAATGCGGTTTGCTCTTTCACCTTCTGCCCTTGGTCGAATTTATCGCTTCACGGAAATATTCCTTTTTTTCCTCGATCTTCCTGATTATCTTCGAAAAGTTAACATTTATACTAAGATCTTTACATTTATAATCCGAACTTAACATTTACCCCTTCCTGAAAAATAAAAGATAAATCGTCACAAATTTTGGGCTCGATTTCGGATAAAATCGCGAGTGGTCCTTTAGCCAAGTTTTAGACCTTCTCGGGCCGTTTTTTGACTTAGGCGTTTTTATGATTTTTTCGAAAGAACATTCCTTAGGCGACGTTTTCGGAGAGATAGGATATTTTGTATGGGATGTGTGACTCCATGTGTTTAGTTAACCGATACTCTCATACAATCGAACCGATCCTTTCTCGATAAAACGAGTTCTTTCGATAAAGTTCCAATGTCAATACCGAACGAGACGGAACAAAGATAAGTTTGATCAATTTTTGAAAGTGAGAGTTACGAGGACGAGGTGAAAATGGATTGATTGATCCGACTTTCCGAACGGACGAGTCAGATTTCTTTGCTTCTTAACTCGCCCGTTCAGCGAGTTGGACAAGCCTAACTCGCCAAACGGGCGAGTTGGTTGTTTTAATCCGCCCAACTCGCCGTATGGACGAGTTGTGTGAGCCATGCCGTCCAACTCGCCGAATGAGCGAGTTGGTTGGTATGTTCTGTCCAACTCGCTGAACTGGCGAGTGGTTGGTCTGTGCTATCCAACTCACCCGTTCGGCAAGTTGGGCTGGTCCAACTCGCCGAAAAGGCGAGTTGGTCGGCCTGCATTGGCCAACTAGCCCATTTGGCGAATTGGATTGGACCGACTCGCCGAACAGGCGAGGTGATCGGTTCTTGTGGTTTGATATGCCCGTTCGACGAGTTAAACGTCTTGCACGGCCAACTTCTCCGTCCAAGCAGTTGGATGATCGAGTCTTCTAGTAGTTTCGTCGTATTGCCGTTCGGAAATACGTTTACCCGATGTTGATTATGTCGTAACTGTTTTTGACCCCAACATAACTCTGTGAAGAATTGTTACGCTCAATGTTTGTTTTGGATGCGAGTATTCAAAAACTTAAATTTTTGGTTTTTATGAACATATGAATGTAAGCGAAGAGACAAGTTTTGGGATCTCGTATCGGTTAGATACTATGCCTTGAGATGTTTGAGACCAGTTTACTGGGTTTAGGGTAAGACCTAGGCATACGTTCGGTTTTAGGGTTTGTGGTGACTATTCCAGCTTTTGTTACCTGTTTGCGGTTTCAATATGGTTATGCATCGATGTTAAATGCTGCGATAAGTTCTCGGCTTATATGACTTGCATCGATCGTAAACTGAGCATCTCTCCAAACACAATTTTTAAGACATCAGAAAGTGCTGACCAGGATAAATTGGATTTCTTTTATAACGCTATTATCCTTGTGTCGGATATATGAGGACCAATCCTACGAGAGGAGTGCTAAACGTTCGTTTAGAGAACGGCTGATCTAATCATCGGGGCCAATCCACAAATGTGATAAAGAGCGAGTGTATGCTCTTACCATTTAGTTGCAATTTATAGTCGCGGACAGATTTTTTCGAGTTTGGAACTATATTTTGAAGGTTTTCTCGTGGTGTCTCACTTTTGTTTTCCGAAAATATATTTTATGCGTAAGGTGATCTTAAGTTGAGAATGGGGTTTAGTGTTTCGGTTTGGAGGTCATTTTTGACCGTATGTCTGAAAGCCATTTGCGTGGTAGTTTTGTTGAGAAGTGTTTTTCCGTTCAAAAGTTTCCTTTTTGTTTTGTTTTTCAAAGCGTTTTGCGGGTTTTTTAAAATATTTGGTTGTTGTCGTGAAGAATTATACGTTATCCAAAGCATGCTTTTGGAAGCATTCAAAGTTTTGATGAATTGGTTGTTTGTGAAATTAAGTATTTTAAGCGATAAAAGAGATGTACGAGACCTTTGGAAGTGTTACTGCGTTTTTCGTATTATTGTAAAAGTTTTTTAAATATCGAGTACAGAAGCAAATTTTTAAAATGTGGGAGTATACGATCATACAAAAACGTACCTAGTCCCCCCCCCCCCGCCTTTTTGAGAGAGGGGGGCAGCTGAACTCGTCTTACGACGAGTTGCCTACATACTCCTTTTGGGGATCAAGCCGTCTTGTAGTTCAGTTCGTGCCACAAGTGTTTTTACTTGGCGGTTACTGCTTCGTTGATCGCCTTAGTCGTAGTGAATGTTGCTGGATTGGCGGCTTCGTCTGGGTTTATCTCCTCTGGTTAGGTTACGGCGTTGGGCTTGGCAGCTTGCTTGCTTTCTTTGTCTGTAGCCGTTGGTCGGGTGGACTATTTTGAATCGTGCTTTTCAGAAGTGTTTTCAGTCGGGGATGGAGTTGTCTTCGTGCATTTTGGTTTAACCATAGACATCGTCGTGATTTGCCTTAGCTTATGTCCGTCCAGGAAGCAGAGTCTCAACTACTTTTGGCATCCCCAGATTGCCGTTGTTCCATTTGGAGACGGAAATTTGATGCCCTGGTGATATGTTTATGGGACCGCCTTCATGGAATATATCCAGGGCATCCCCATGATTACGTTGTAGATGGCTGGGTGGTTGACGACCGGGAAATTGACGATCCTTGTGACTTCTTTGGTCATGAGGTGGATTTTGATCGATCCGAGAGTCATTGAATTGTGCCGGAAAAACCCGTGAGAAGTCTTGGCATTGGTCTAACTTCGGATAGATCGACGCTCATCCTTCTGAGCGTATCCTTGAAGATAACGTAATGGTGCTTCCTGTGTCTACTAGGACTCTTGCGATTTCGAGATCCTGTACCACGAGATATATTACGAGTGCATCAAAGGGAGGTTTGTCAATTTTTACGGTCTCGTATTCCTCGAAAGTGATCATATTTTTTGGGAAGTCTCGAGGCGGAAACAGATATGTGGCTGTCTCCGCTTTTCGTTGATAATCTTTTATCTATGAGACACTATCATGGCAGTACTGTAATCCTCCGATGATCATGTTTACCCTGCGACAATTATTGTCATTGCCTTTGTCACCTGCCCTCTTCCACATTTTCCTTTTTTGCCGGATCAATTTCCTTGAGGAACATTTTCCACTGGCGGAGTTTGATTGGTCTTTGGCGGACAGTCAATATCTCGGATGAGGTCTTTTATGAATGTTATCTCCACAATTTCTCCTGCAAGCAGTTTTGCCGTTAGCCTCACGCTGAAAAAATTGCAGTTCATGATGGAGTGGCTCATGGTCTGGTGAAAATCGCAGAATGCTGTGTCGTCGTAGGTTGATTTTCTGGTCCATGTGTTTCCCGACGTTCTTACTTGTTTTGTGGATGTACTCGTTTTTTTTATGTTTCTGCGAAAGGACTTTCATCTCTTCTTCGATGATGATGTAGTCCGTAGATTTATGAAGAGCATCCTGGTTCTTATTCATATTTTGAGAGTTATCAACTTTTTGAATTTTGACTTATACCAAAGAGTCTTCCTGAGCGCATCAATAGCCACCTTGTCGCTGATTCCATAACTGTATACATGACGATTTTAAACCGGTTCATGTTGTCACGGAGAGGTTCATCTTCCTTTTGGGAAAATCTCCAAAGATCGACGTCAAAGGTTTCCCTAATCATGAACATCGAGTATTGCTTGAGGAATTCCCGAAGAGAGTTAGTGGAAGCTTCCGATGGAGCCGCTTCAAGCGAGAGAGCAATTCGAGTGCTGTTCCTTGAAGATGCTCGACGAAGACACGACTGTAGCCAGCGTCTTTTTCGATGTCCCTGAGTTTGGCCCTAACCATTGCGATCTAGAAGGTCTGCAGATGCGCTTTAGGTTGCTTGGTCCATCGTATACAAGGATTTTGATCTTTCCGAGATCCGAAATTCTTGTTTCAGCGATACGAGTAGTGAACGAAGTTTTCCGAGTTTCATCGAGGAGTCTGTCGATCTTGGGCGCAGCACTGGTGGCATGTTGAATTTGAGATTTCACCGCTTTTACCTCTGCGGCTATTTTTGCGATATATGCGCGGAGATCGCACATCTCTCTGGGGTCAGTGCCAGCAGTTTTCCGAGTTTGTCGGTGTTTTCTACACGTGACTCGAGCCTGCTCTTCGGCTAACTTTTCTTGCTCAACGCAGAAGATGTTTTCTTCTTGTTCAGTCATGGGTATTCTGAAAGGAGAGTTCTCTCGAGTGGTCCGGCTTCATGTCCTCCTTGGGTGCACGTCAGCATCCTCGTCTGAAGGGTCGAACTGATCTCTGGTTTCCAAGTTGACCCGTTCGACTTGGTCATCCCCAATTCTTACTCGAGAGGTTGAATGTTTTCCACGTTCGGCTGAGTTGTGTCAGGGTTTGCTTTGTCTGGATTCTGAACAGACAAAACGTTCTAAGCATTAGTTGACCTATCCTGCGTAGTTGTAAAGTCGAGTCTTCTTCCGTGGATTTCGATAGTTCCACGCGGAAGAATACCCATGGTTCTCACTGTTAGTGTTTCAACCTGTTTAGGGAGAGAACTCGTGAGCTTGTCTTATTCGGCCAACTTCTTTTTGAGAGTCACAAACATCTTTTTAATATCCTCGAACGCTGATGTGTTTACGTTTGCGTTAACCGCGGACACGTTCTCTAATGAATTTCTTTCAAAGTTTTCGTCGACAGTGTTGCCATTGCGAGGTGGTTGATTGTCTGGAACGTTTGTAGACATATTTGAACAAGCGTTTTGCGGCTGTTAGTTAGATTGATCCGTTAGTCCCCCTTCTCCTAGTGGAAAACTGTGGGTACCCAAATTCTCACTATCGATATCTGTAATCGAAAAAAGCTAAGAAACCCTTACTTTCCATGATGTCCCGGATTTCTGCTGAGCCTACGACAAGTGAATAACAAAATTTAAAATAATTGAATACGAATTACGATTGAAAAGAAAGATCTTATTGAATTATTATTGCGTAAGTACGCTGCAATGATACAACATGTTTTAAGAGCTTCAGCCACAAGAGCTGTCAGCATATCCCTAGTTCTATCACCTAAATCCTAAAACTTCAACGAAAACTCCAATCGAGACGAAACAAGAAACAGTCGAGTCAAGATTCAATGGAGAGAGTGATGAAGATGACATGGTCTAGTCGACCATGGGCGACTAGACTTTTCCATGCGTCTAGTCGCCGCATCTAGTAGCCCATGAGCGACTAGACGTTTCCACGCGTCTAGTAGCCCATGAGCGACTAGACTTTGCGGGGAGTCTAATCGCCCATGGGCGACTAGAATAGGTGATGAGTCTAATCGCCCATGGGAGACTAGACTTGATGATAAGTATAGTCGCCGATGGGCCGGTTAACCTTGGCACAGATCTTAGTCGCCCATGGGTGGCTAGACGTTGCGTGTCTAAACGCCCATGATCGACCAAACATAGAAGTGGCTTGGTTGTTCCCTCGATTTCATGTCTTGATTCTTTAGCCGGGAAGAGATGAGTTAGGCGATGAGGAGTTCGGATCTGAGGGTTTCTTGTTTTCTTTTTATCAAAAGAGAGGCAACATTTTTCTACGGTAACTTTCAGGCATTGATTTCATCGTGACCATTTTTGACCCCAACACTTAGGCTGAATTTTATTTAGTTTATGCATCTTTCCTTTTTGGTTTTAAACCGGGCATTGTTAGTTTTTTTATTTTTATTTGGTATTAAGTCATGTCGTTTTAAGTATTTTTCTTTTGCTTGAATCGACCATTAGGTCAAGGCTGGGGGACTATTAATAAAGTCCCACATCCAGCCATTGTAATATACAAATTTTTACCTAGATCAATATACGAGTCAGTTTGCCCCCTAAGCATGCTGCACGCAATTTCTTCTTTCTTGTGTGATTCAAGTTAGCAGAGTCTTAAACTGTAAGAAGGATCCATTATCCTCCTTGTGGTGTTCTTCGTTCCTTCATCAATCTCATCAATCGACCCAATAAGAAAGAGCGTGAAAGCCAGCTTGTTAGATCCCATTCCACTTGATCATCACCCGGTTAAGTGTTCATACCATTGACCATCCTTTGTTCTCAAGAGTGTGGGTCAAAGCCAGTTTGACAATCCATCATCATCACCTTCCAGAGACTCCATTCCGAGTCTTATATCATTTGGTATCAGAGCCAAAGGTTCCTACCTTTGGTTTTTCTTACCCTCAATCGTTAAATTGTTTCTCTCTCTGTTACTTTAGTCTATTAATATAAAAACCATTAATTATTTGCTTCTGTTATTGCCTATAGATCGTTCAGGTTTATCCATAAACCCATAAAAGTTGTTTTGTTTGCATCTAGTTTCATTGAAAGTTGTTAGTTGTTCGGTTTAGAAAACAAAACCCATAGAGAGTTGATTTTTTTTCATTCGTCGTGTTTCTAGTTTGAATCGTGAAAAACTTGGTGCTTAAGTTGTTTAGATCGTAAAAACCAAAAAGCCAAAAAGATTTCTTGTTTATTTCCTTTTTTCTCTCACTAGTTATTCCTTTTGGCCGAGTTTCCATTTTTTTGGTTTGTCTTGCTTGCGGCCAACTCTTTTATCTTCAACAATCCGAAGACCCTATAAAAGGTTTCCTTATTATTGTTGTCTCTTATTTATTCGAAAACCATAACAGTTTCTTTTGAATTTAAATTTTGTTACTGTTGGTACTTTTAATATTTTGTAGTTTTTTTATTAAGATTTAGTTACACCAGCCGAGTCAGGGGAGATCTTGGAGCTGATGGAGCTAACCCGAATAGATGAGAACTGTCATAGGAGAGTTTGGTCAGCAGATTAACACTCGACTGAACCGATTGGAACAACCTCAAAGGAGAGGTCCAGTCAGCAACCAAAACCCCAATCCAGATGATGAAGATGGAGACGATGAGAGCATGCCAAGTCTAGATGATTATTTTGATTTATAACATTTAGTTCGAATCTAACTATAGCAATATCACATAGATTATTATGCATAGTTCTATACAAACCATGAGCAATTCTCTTTAAACACAAAAATTTATGATAAACATTTTCCGAATGTACTACAACACGATGTATAGATACAAAACATTATGTTTTATATGTACACACACTACAAGCTACACCAACATATATTATTTTACGTTTAAATTTTGAAAAATCTAAACAAATTGTATCCATAATCACCAGAAAAAATTATATTACTTACTGGAAATCGACCACACATTGATTAGTAAAATAAATAAACTGTTAAACTTTTTTGACATTTAAAGGCTGTTGTATTAGTCAAACAATAAGTAAATTAGATATTCACATCAGAATAAAACAACCAATATATATATATGAGAAAGCATAGTTAAACATAATACTTTCTGTTTTATAATTTTAATTTCTTTCGTCCCAGATTGTGCGATATATTTTATTTTATAAAAGGAAATTCAAACTTTGTCTCAAATTTCCTGACACGAGAGTTTCTCCAAAACAGGTACAATGCCTCCGAAGAAGATGATTGACAAAGGTAAGAGAATTTCCCAGGAACTAATCTCAGAAAAACCCGAACCTACAAACACTCACCAAAAAACAGAACCCTGTATCTCAGTTATAAAAAAGAATTCTAAAAAGGAAGAAATACCAAACACCCCAAAATCTCTCCAATCTCTAGAAGCTATTATGAATCAAATGTTACAATTGCAGAAAGGTTTCGAGCTTAGTTTTTCAAAGCAAGAGTCGGGAGAATCTTTCAAAAACTTTTCTTCTCAAACTATTTCAAAATATAACGAGGTCCCTTCAAAAATGATTTCAAGAGAAAACCAGACCTCAAAAATTGTTTCAAAACCTTCAAATAATTCACAAATTATTCTGAAGGAGATTTCCCAAACCACTCCATCAAAGTATTTTGAAAAAGATACATACCAAAATATTATAAATATCTAAAAGGGATTTTTTGTAAACAAGGATCCGTTTTTAACAGTCGAAAAGTATTTTGGCAAAAATAATTTCTTTAAACCACATAATACAGATAAAACTGTGTTATTCTTTCAAATCATTTTGGAAATTACAGACACAGTGTTCTTCAAACACTTTTATCTAAACGAAAACCACACTAATGGTGCTTATTCAACCTTCAAAATACATAAAATCATTTCACCATGTGATTGGGATTACGATCTTAACAACAATCTAAATTTTTCAGAAGATCTTAAAAATCTCCCTTGTTACAATGTCCCCATTAACTATTGGGATTATTGTGAGTCATTATACAATTCTTTTTTGATTCAATTTCTTAAACACAAACACACGTGTTTGATCTTCTTTGACACCACCTGTAACTTATCCAAATCTCCCTATTGGTTCATACCATGGTGGAACTACTTTGGTTCCGTCACAGAAAAATTTAAACCCAATGTCCAAAAATTATTCCAAATCTTCAAGACAAATTCATTCCGTCTGAAGAAGAAAAGAGATTTCCCCCACTAGCCCTCTTCCACTCAAAATTTCATTTTCCTTGGGTATTTTCATGGACTCTTGAATTTACTCATGATCCAGTTCTTGTTATCCGAAGAAAATTCAGAGTCAAGTGGTGGGATAAATACAAAATTCCCTCAAACCTTTACCCGTCAAACATTTTTACCTAGATAAAGGAAAAAAACTCAAAAATCCAAACACTAAACGAAACACCAAACTAAACACCAGAAACAACCTTTTTCTTGGCTCAAAAATCCAAAATGTTAGCAATATTGGCAGGTGCAAAATCTGAAGAAGAAATTAAGGCAATCTCGTTACAATTTCTACCGTCAGTTACAGATCAAATTTCCCGTACTCCAGGAAGTGATTCAGGATCCCAAATGCCAGATATCAATGAAGAAATCTTCGGCAACAGTGGAGTTTAAATCTCTCTCCCCAAGAAATGCAAATCTCCTCAGAATCCAAAGCGTATCTTTGTCGGATATGGTTACATTGTTATTGATATTTTCCACAATCTCTTGTTGCAATACCCGATAAAAAACAAAACATCAAATAAGTGCTATCTCCTTTAGCCATGAAGACTAAGGTCCACTTCCAGCAGACAACAAACAATTATGGAGCTTAATGGAGCAAGCTTTTGCTAGTGGAGTTATCCATATATGGCACTTTCCCATTTTTTTTTTAATTTCACATTTATAAACTCCTATATAAAGGAGTCTTTGCTTCAGTTATAAACCAAGTTCTCATATTACCATTCTCCTATCCTTTCATTCATATCCTTTCCTACATCCTCTCCTACATCCTCTTCCATCCTTGTAATCGAGAACATTGCTACGATCTCCTTTTAAGTAATTTTTTAATAAAAAAATTTCAATTATATTTTTTTCTTGTGTTCATTTTCTCATTTTAATATTATGCTTTGTGTTTAAGTGGCTGGTTTAACCGTCCATTTTTCTGTTTTATTATTTTAAGTATTTGTTCAAATCTGTTTTACATATGTCTTAATTTACTTTATATATATATATATATATATGTTTAATTATGCTTTCTCTCCTATGTGTTATCTAAGCCAGCGGAATATGTTAAATGAAAGGATACTTATATATATATATATATATTACAATCTTACTTAATGAATATGCAAAATTATTATATATATATATATATGTATATTACAATCTTACTAAAAGAGAAAGTATACTTGTAATGGAAAGTAGGAATGAAAGGATACTTATATATATATATATATATATGTATTACAATCTTACTTAATGAATATGTCAAATTATTTTATGCGCATGGAAAGTAGTCAATCATAAATTTAGGTAAATGATAGTGGGAATATGTTTTTTGGACTGATAACTGGAATGTTATGGGTAGACTAATAGATGTGACAGGGGAACTGGGAACTCGCTATTTGTGATGTGATCATGGACCAGCTTACCAAAGAGGGTAAAGAGATCTTAGACGAGCCACATGATGCCACAATGCACCAGCAGCCTGGTGATGATGCTTTGACCATTCCAGAAGGTCCCATGACCCGTTCCAGAGCCAAGAAACTCAAAGAGACTGTTGTAGTATTACTCACTTCACATCCACAACAAGAAGAAATTCTTGGACACGGTTTGATGGTCCGAGATATCTTGATCACCATTCAAGCTATCTCTACATCAAGCTGAGCTAGTGTTTAGGCAAGACATTTGGTGTGTGCTCTTTTCCTTGCTTTTGGTTTTGTCCCACGAGGTTTTCCGGAGGAAGGGTTTTAATGAGGCCACAATTTGTCTTACAAATCACCTAGGCCCTATCTCGGCCCAAGACTACTAGAAGACTATCCATTTTTATCTTATGTTATTTTTATACTGTAGTTTTATGTTATACTTGCCGAAACCCTAGAGCATGTTCTTTGGTTTCTTTTATTTAAGGGTTTCCGCAAACCCTTTAGAACTTAAGCAATCTAATATCAAAGTATTTTATTCTCTTGACGGCTCTCTCTCTAAAGTTGTCGAGTGTCTTATGGTGTGTAATATCCAGAGCCTTAAGGGTGTCTATCTTTGTGTGTCATATCCGAGCTAGTCATCTAGGAGTATCAAGAGTTCTCTCTTCCCTCTAGTGTCACCATTCAATCCACATCCTTGAAGAACTTGAGTCTCTGATTCGTTCTTGCAAGGATCTATCCTCCCATCAACCAAAGAAGCATCCTAGGAGTGTGTCATGTGGTATCAGAGCAACTTTGGGTAGGGAAGTCTCGTTTTCTCTTAAAACCTTTTTGCTTCAGCCGTAATACTTCTTTATCAATTTGAACAAAAGTAGAACTAGGTTTGTCTTAGGGCTGCTCGAAATTGCTTAGTGTTTTAGCCGAGTTTTGTGTACTTTCCTTTTTGGATTTAGGCGAAAGCCCTAGTTTTTTTTTAAACCTAGCCGCATAAGTTCACCTTGCCAAGCAAGTAAATTTTTGTGTTGAGTTTTTCTTTGTTTCTTCTCGTGAATTATTTGAACTACTTACTTGTTCGTGTGTTTCTTGGTGTAGGCATCAATGGGAACCGAAACTGAAGAAGAAGCCGAGTTGGTCTGGAAGAACAAGTTGCTCATGGAAGCCATGACTGCTCAACTGAATCAATCCATGGTAGCTACGATGACTGAGATGATGAAGACCAATCTCAATGAGCTCCGCAAAGATTTCAGAGAGGAAGTAAGGCGAGCTACTAGACAAGATTACAGTCGTGAGACTAGAAGGGAAGAAGAACGTAACCCAACTCGACAAGAGCATGCTGGCTCTGAAGAAACTGATAAATACTATGAGCACATCAGTTCCTCATCAAGACAAAGCCAAAGGAGGCAGAGACGTGGACAAGAAGGAAGGACAAACCAGAGAGATGAACTTGCTGGTTTAAAGATCAAGATACCTCCCTTCCATGGGAAAGCTGATCCGGATGCCTATCTTGAATGGGACAAGAAGATTGATCTGGTCTTTCAGTGTAAGCAATACACAAATCAAAAGAAGATCCAGATAGCTACTACTGAGTTCTACGACTATGCTCTAAGCTGGTGGGATCAGTATGTTACTAACAGAAGAAGGAATTGTGAGGAACCAGTTGAAACATGGCCAGATATGAAGTCTATCATGCGCAAGAGATTTGTTCCAAGTCATTATCATATAGATTGTCATCAAAGGCTCAGAAAACTCACCCAAGGTTCAAGATCAGTAGAAGAATACTACCAGGAGATGGAGTTACTCATGTTGAGGGCTAGTATATCAGAAGATAGAGAAGCTGCAATGTCAAGGTTTCTGTGTGGTCTAAACCATGAGATACAAGACAATGTAGAGATGCAGCATTATGTGGAGTTAGAAGAGATGTTACACAAGGCTATTCTTGTGGAACAACAGCTTAAGAGGAAGGGACATTCATGAACCAGCTTTGGATCCAACCAGTTACACAGCACTAAGGAAGAGAAGCCAACCTATCCTAAGGAGTCTAGACCATATCAGAAAGAAAACAAGCCCTACCCGAGGGAAGAAACCAAACCGCGTAGCATCCTTGACAAGGGAAAGGGCAAAGTAGAAGCTTCTAGTTCCAGATCTCGGGATGTCAAGTGTTTCAAGTGCCAAGGACGAGGTTACTATGCTAATGAGTGTACCAACAAGAGGATCATGATTCTTCTAGAAAATGGTGAGTATGTTTCAGAAGATGAAAGCACCGAACCTGACCAACAAGAAACTGAGGAAGAGCATGAAGAAGGACCAGTCCAAGAAAATCTTTTGCTAGCAAGAAGACTCCTAAGCTTGCCAACAAAGACCGAAGAGCTAGAGCAACGTGAGAACCTGTTCTATACAAGGTGCTTGGTCCAAGGAAAGGTTTGCAGCCTTATAGTTAATGGAGGTAGTTGTGTGAATGCTGCTAGTTAGACAATGGTGAAGAAGCTGGGTTTGAAGGTTCAGAAGCACCCAAAACCTTACCGGCTACAATGGCTTAATGAAGAAGGCACCGTGAGGGTCTCTAATCAAGTTCTAATCCCCTTAGCCATAGGAATATATGAAGATGAGGTCTTGTGTGATGTCTTACATATGGAATCTGGTTACATACTTCTTGGGAGGCCTTGGCAATCTGATCGCCGAGTCATACATGATGGTTTCACCAACAAGCATTCATTTGAGTTCAAGGGCCGCAAGACTGTCCTGGTTCCTTTGACACCTAAGGAAGTTCAGCATGATAATATTCAACTCCAAAATAAGAAGGAGATTTACCTCAAACCGGCTGGAACAAAGCAACCAAACTTCTATGCAAACATGGGCGATATCAAAAGAACCCTCTGCTCTAAACAACAGGCTATCTTACTTGTTTTTAAAGAAAATCTTTTGAACTTAACAGATCCTACATCGGTGTATCCGAGTGAAATGGTTTCTCTTTTGCAGCAATTTCATGATGTATTTCCAGAGGACAACCCCATTGGTTTACCTCCCTTGCGTGGGATTGAGCATCAGATAAACTATGTTCCAGGATCTACACTTCCAAACCGGCCAGCTTACAGAACCACTCCGGTTGAGACAAAGGAGTTGCAAAGACAAATAGAGGAACTCATGGAGAAGGGCCATATCCGAGAGAGTTTGAGTCCATGTGCTGTAACAGTGCTCCTTGTGCCTAAGAAAGATGGTACTTGGCGCATGTGTGTTGATTGTAGAGCAATCAACAACATCACAGTGAAGTATCGCCATAATATTCCTAGATTAGATGATATGCTTGATGAATTACATGGTTCTTGCATCTTTTCTAAGATATAATTGAAAAGTGGTTATCATACGATTAAGATGAAAGAAGGAGATAAATGGAAAACTGCATTAAAGACTAAGCATGGTTTGTATGAGTGGTTAGTTATTCCATTTGGATTGACAAATGCACCTAGTACGTTCATGAGATTGATGAATCATGTTCTTAGATCATTCATAGGCATCTTTATTGTGGTGTACTTTGATGACGCATTAGTATATAGCAAGAACTTTGAGGATCATATAGAACATCTTAGGGCTGTTCCTAATATGTTAAGAAATGAGAAACTCTTTGCCAACTTGAAGAAATGTACTTTTTGCACAGATAACTTGGTCTTTTTAGGCTTTGTTGTGAGTGCATATGGAGTTAAGGTGGACGAGGAGAAAGTAAAAGCCATCAAGGACTGGCCGAGCCCAACCACAGTAAGAGAAGTGAGAAGTTTCCATGGGCTTGCTGGTTTTTGTAGGCGCTTTGTGAAGGACTTTAGCACCATTGCAGCTCCATTGACTGAAGTAATCAAGAAAGATTTAGGGTTCAAATGGGGAGAAGCACAAGAAGCCGCATTCCAAACCCTTAAAGAGAAGCTTACTCAATCACATCTCTTAATGCTTCCTGACTTTACTAAAACCTTTGATATTGAATGTGATGCCTCAGGGATTGGAATTGGTTCTGTGTTGATCCAGGATAGGAAACCCATCGTCTACTTCAGTGAGAAGCTTGGAGGAGCCACCCTCAACTATGCCACCTATGACAAAGAACTCTATGCTTTGGTGAGGGTCTTGCAAACATGGCAACATTACTTGTGTCCCAAGGAGTTTGTCATCCACACTGATCATGAGTCCCTAAAGTATCTCAAAGGGCATAGTAAGCTTATTAAGAGACACGCAAGGTGGGTTGAGTTCATTGAGACATTCCCATACGTGATCAAATACAAACAAGGTAAGCAGAACATAGTTGCTGATGCACTATCTCGGAGGAATGTTCTCTTGACCACTCTTGATGCTAAGCTACTAGGTTTTGAGCAGATTAAAGATATGTATGAGAGTGACCGTGATTTTAAAGAAGCTTATGTGTCTTGTGAGAAATTTGCTGCAGGGCACTACTTTAGGCAAGATGGATTCTTGTTCTATGATAATAGATTGTGTGTGCCTAATTGTTCTCTATGAGATCTATTTGTTAGGGAATCCCATGGGGGCAGTCTAATGGGACATTTTGGGATTGCCAAGACTCTTAAAGTTTTGCAGGATCACTTCTATTGGCCACACATGAAAAGAGATGTTGAGAGAATCTGTGGAAGGTGTGCTACTTGCAAGCATGCTAAGTCGCAAGTCCAGTCTCATGGTTTGTAAACTCCTTTACCAACTCCATACCACCCTTGGAATGACATATCTATGGATTTCATTGTTGGATTGCCTAGGACTAGAACCGGAAAGGGCTCCATATTTGTTGTTGTTGATAGGTTCTCTAAAATGGCACATTTCATAGCTTGTCATAAGACTGTTGTTGCATTGCATGTTGCTAACTTGTTCTTTAAAGAGGTTGTTCGTTTACATGGCATGCCTAGGACTATAGTTTCTGATAGAGATAATAAGTTTCTTAGTTACTTTTGGAAGACTCTTTGGTCTAAGCTAGGCACTAAGTTGTTGTTTTCTACTACATGTCCTCTGCAAACTGATGGACAAACTGAGGTATTTAATAGGACTCTAGGAACACTCCTGCGTGCATTCATCAAAAAGAACTTGAAAACTTGGGAAGATTACTTACCTCATTGTGAATTTGCATACAATCATGCCATGCATTCTGCTTCTAAGTATTCTCGTTTTGAAATTGTTTATGGGTTCAATCCCACCTCTCCTTTGGATCTAATGCCATTACCTGAGTGTGAAAGGGTTAGTTTGGACGGTACGAAGAAAGTTGAGATGGTCCAGCAAATCCACAAGAAGGCTAGACAAAACATTGAACAGAAAACTAAGTACTATGAGAAGCAAGCCAACAAGGGAAGGCGTGTTCAGCTCTTTGATGTTGGTGACAAGGTCTGGCTTCACCTAAGGAAAGAGAGGTTCTCCAGCGAGAGGAAGTCCAAGCTGATGCCAAGAATTGATGGACCCTTCGAGATCATCCATAAGATCAATGACAATGCCTATAAACTTGATCTCCAAGGTAAGTATGACGTGTCTAATAGCTTCAATGTTACTGAATTGGTTCCTTTTGTTGATGATGAACCAGATTTGAGGACAAATCCTTTTCAAGAGGGAGGGGATGATGTGATCATGGACCAGCTTACCAAAGAGGGTAAAGAGATCTTAGACGAGCCACATGATGCCACAATGCATCAGCAGCCTGGTGATGATGCTTTGACCATTCCAGAAGGTCCCATGACCCGTTCCAGAGCCAAGAAACTCAAAGAGACTGTCGTAGGATTACTCACTTCACATCCACAACAAGAAGAAAGTCTTGGACACGGTTTGATGGTCCGAGATATCTTGAACACCATTCAAGCTATCTCTACATCAAGCTGAGCTAGTGTTTAGGCAAGACATTTGGTGTGTGCTCTTTTCCTTGCTTTTGGTTTTGTCCCACGAGGTTTTCCGGAGGAAGGGTTTTAACGAGGCCACGACTTGTCTTACAAATCACCTAGGCCCTATCTCGGCCCAAGACTACTAGAAGATTATCCATTTTTATCTTATGTTATTTTAAGACTATATTTTTATGTTATACTTGCCGAAACCCTAGAGCATGTTCTTTGGTTTCTTTTATTTAAGGGTTTCCGCAAACCCTTTAGAACTTAAGCAATCTAATATCAAAGTCTTTTGTTCTCTTGACGGCTCTCTCTCTAAAGTTGTCGAGTGTCTTCTGGTGTGTAATATCTAGAGCCTTAAGGGTGTCTATCTTGGTGTGTCATATCCGAGCTAGTCATCTAGGAGTATCAAGAGTTCTCTCATCCCTCTTGTGTCACCATTCAATCCACATCCTTGAAGAACTTGAGTCTCTGATTCGTTCTTGCAAGGATCTATCCTCCTATCAACCAAAGAAGCATCCTAGGAGTGTGTCAATTTGGGTGTTGCACGTGATGCTACACTTGATGCTGTGACGAGCGCTATTGGTTGGAACCTTAGGAGCAAAGGACGATGAGTTCACTCGAAGGTTTATGATGTGATTAAAGCTCATCTTTTTTATGAGCATGCTTTGGGGCTTGACATACTGATACGTGCTCAAATTACCTTAGAACTACTTATTACTCTCAAATAAAATGTTCAGCTGTAATATTTAGGGATCAAATCCACAGTGAGCGAGGGCACAAAATAGATTTTATAATCAACTTAGTTATGCTAGGCAAATAACTAAAATTTTATACCTAGTAAATCATGAATGAGTTTGTTGGAACCAAATTAAGGAAAATAACTTGATATAGGGTTTTTAGGTCGTTAATTATAATGGATAGTAACCAAGGAGTTTTCAATCACATAACACAAATTTAATAAGAAAAGTTATAATTTATATATATTTATGGCTAAGCTCAGAGTGTACAATTTTTGTGTACAAATTAGGAATGACCGTCGATATATAGTATGCAAACGACATGGATCGATGGCTTTCTTAGTCAAGCATTAAACGATCAGATTCAATAAGTTCACTTAGAATTACTAGACTAATCTCTTTAATATCTCTAGCAACTTAAGCTCAACAGAACTAGTTCAGGTAACGATCCTACTCTCGCAGTATCAATTATCCTAATATCAGGGGTCTAGTTAGCTACTCAAGAATACAAACAATAAGCACAATTCTGATGATATATCTAATAATCACCCTATCAATTCTATTGTTCGGCTAATCCGTAAAAACCATTAATACACCATAAATACTCAGACATAGCTAGAAATAATATAATCATAAACATTAAATAATGCATATAAGATTAATATGGATATAAACTAGGGTTCCAATGCAAAGCTTGAAAGAAGTTTTGATCTTCTCCCCAAAAACTACTATGTTTGCTATTCAAACTCTAAACTTGTAAAGGAGGTTTCTTCTGTCGTGTCTCATCTTTGCATAAAACACCAACAAAGATAATATAAAATTGGTAAAACACGCCCATGGACAATCTTGCAATTTCTATGACTTGGGCTCCAAGTCGGGTACTTTATGAATTAGGCTTCTGCGTCTCGACCGTCGATCGACGGCAAGGGTGCGTCATCGATCGACGCAACTCTCTGTCTCAAATCATTACTTAGCTGAATTTGGCCAGCTACGTGGTTCCTCTCTTTGAGCTTCAGAAAGCCTCAAAATCTCAATAATGCTTCAAAATGCACCGTGACCTTAAAAGACTCTAAAATGCATCCAAGACACAGATACATACTCCAAATAGAGCCTATAACATGGTCTAAAAATGGTAAATATTAGGACCTATCAACTCTCCCAGACTTAACTTTTTGTTTGTCCTCAAGCAAAACAAGTGTAAACCTATGGAAGAGGTTTGAAAATACAGGGACTCGCAAAATCTCTAGCACATCACTTTACCTTTTATTATGTTGCAATCACATCAATCAACTGTCAATCATAGAGAAACTTTATATGTCTTATCCTAGTATAGCAACCAAATCTGTTCTACCAACAACTTATCATATAGTAGTTTGACTCACCCCTCTACTAACCTCATTTCTTGCATAAACTAAAAGTGCAGGCTTTACCTTGAGAGAGGATCGATCAGGGGACACATGGACTCTTACCCTTGCAACTATCTGAACACACATATAGTCTTCTCTGGTCCCTTTCTTCCCTCTTTATCTCTTCCCTGAATCTTTTTATATTTTTTTATAAGTCCAGTAGATCAATGATATTGATACAGTCCATCTTGTTCATCTTTCTTTTTCTTTTCTATTTTTTTTACAAGGTGTAGGTGAATAATGGGGCCATAGATAATTTACTTATCCCTCTCTTCCACAATGTGTGATCATTCCTTTCTAAATTACAATAATGGAGTCATAGGTAATTAACCTACTTCTCTGCATCTTTCAAGAATACATCTCAATCATTTATTTTTATAGATGCCGAAGATAAAGAGAGAAGAGAATCAGAAGGACACAGACTTTACCTTTCAAACTTACAAAATAAATCTGATCCAATGTATGCCAAACCCCAAAGCAAGAAAATAAGTCAGTATTAGGTTGGAGGTTAGCTTCGGTTCTTCAAAATTTCGAAGAAAGTGTGATATAGTGGCAGGATGTTCAACTTTGGTATCTCTAGTACTCTCTGCAATCGACAAATCTAGAACGGTGCTATAGAATGGTTAGATAACCAGTAAAAAAATTTATTGATCATAATCCCTTTCTTAAGTCATTAAAACTCATTAAAACTCATAAGAATAAAATTAAAAATAGAAATCAATATCAGTAAATTCCCCCCCCCCCAGACTTAAATACCACTGTCCCTAGTGTTATCCCGTCTTCTTTAGGTGAGAAAATTAAATCATAAGTAAATGTATTAGAAATCGTCAAAAATACCAGACTCTGTTTCATGTGTCGGTCTCTGGTAATGTAATGATGTCGACCGATGGTGATCGGTATTGACCAATGGTTGTTATCTGTCGTCGACCAATGGTAGTTCTCGATCTTCCTTCTTTAACTGCAAATAAAGAAAAATACAAAAATTAGTAAAATCATGAAAATAAAATGAATTTAAAACATACCTAATAATGGGTTGCCTCTCACTCAGCGTTTGGTTATAGTCTTTAACTTGACGTTTAGCACTGTATGGACTAAGATTGATGTAGATTATCACTTGTTGGAAAACAAGTTTCCACATCTTCTTTGCTGATTTGGAGTCAGGTACCAACGAAGCTTCTAATGGCTTCTTCACCTCCGTTTCTTTGGTTTTCCCGGTTCTCCTTGGTGATCTCAATTTGACTCAACCTCTCTTGAAGGTTGTCAATGCGTTTGTGTAACCAGTCAATCCTACTATATGTGGGTATGGATATGTCATCCAATATCCCGGAGATATCTTCCATCATCATGTCTTCGATACATAAACTCCATCAAGTTTATCTTCTAGCAGCTTCTCAGTTACCAGATATGTTTAAATGGTCCGCGTAATAATGTGATCAATGGTCGAGATCGTCTTTCAATCGATGGTGCTTTGTCTGCTCCATTCGCATGATGTCTTTGAATAATCTGATGAGTAGAGTCCATCTTTTGCTTCATCTCATCCATGCACGTGGTTAACCAGCTAATACTATTGTTGAATGGGTAATAGATATCATTAATCTTCTTGTAATAGTCATCCATCAACATCTCTTGTGCTCTGTAGATTCCTTGTACCATGTTATCTACTTCTGCTCTGCTGTAGTAGTCTGCTGATGGTCTGGCCTCCTCAAAATTCTCAGGTGGTAAACGCATATGAGTGTAGCAAACCACTGCTGCTCTTTCGAGAATCTTTCTTATGTCTTCTTTGGACGAGTTGATGATTCTGCCATATATGTCTCGTGCATCGCCATCTTCATTTCTATAAACTCCATACTCATCTCTGGGTTCCCAACGAAATCGTCTTCTAACTGGATCAAACACTTCAAGTTTTGATCTGTAACCGGAAAAACCTTTTGTTTGAAGAGTGTCGATCGACGACAGCAGTGTTGCGTTGGTTGATGCTTTGTTGCTATCTGCCGTGTTGTCATGTTGTTGTTGTCTGGAGATATTTCCTGATCCATTGGTCATTGCGAGTATGTCTCCTACATCCTCCTTAGATATATTGAGAAGTATTTTATCCATTCTCGTGCATATCCGTCTGGAACCCTCATAATTCGAAACTCATATGGCCTGATATAACCATAATCTGCATAGTATTCTACCAAATTAATGCAATCGATGGTATTGGGGCACCGTTGGTCGATGTCGTGATACAGATTCATCGAATCCTCTGAAATTTCCAGCTTCCTCTAGTGCAAGAGTCCGGTACTGGAATGCTTCTTCTTCAAGATAGGAAGCGTCGTAATCTGGGTTAACCATATCATGCCCAAGGTCAGGGTTATCGTCGATCGATGTCAAAGGGTAGGTGTCGACCGACAGTGTGTTATCACCTTCGGCCAATTTTATGGGATGGGTGTCGATCGTTGCTCCATCGCCAGGGTCGTTCTATTTCTTGAACCAAATCAATGAGAGCAGTCTTGGTTGTAGTTTGAAAAGGTTCATAATAACGAGTTTGATCAATAAGGGATAGATACAACTTGTTTATCTTCATGTCGCATACTGCTCCTTCATTGGCCATGAAAGCTCTTCCAAGTAGCAGGGTTGAACTCTGCTCCACTTGGACGTCAAAGACATGAAAGTGTACAAGAATTAGGAAATCACCGATTTGCACTTGGAGGTCTTTGACTATGCCTCCTCAATTTACCTTAATGCAATTCACAAAAGTAAATTAATCACCAGAAGGCTCCACCCTTAAGTTGAGCACCCCTTCCATTGTTCTTCGCATAATTCTTACTGAAGAAAAGGTGTCGCAGAGTGCATGAGGGTAGTCATGTCCCTTCATGCTGCATGGACCTACAAAGTTTTCAGGGTTGCTTCTCTTCTTCAACTTAACCCTTCTTTCAATATCTTCATCCGTCTCCTTGGTTTCTTTGTAAAACATCCATAATATGTGAGTGTAATAAGCGTCCTCGAATGGGGTTTCTAAAAGGATTCTAAGTACTCTCTTAGCAAAGCTATCCATCTATTTTTCATTAGCTTTCCTTCTAAGATGCTTAGGGACCTTCTTATTTCTTCTAGTGTATTCATCCATAGCTTTCTTAATTACCGTAGGGACTGGTTTATCTAACTCTATGGGTTTGGGTAGGGTGGGATTCGAGTTCTTCTGAGTATATATAAGGCTCGGGTCTATGCTTGGCAACCGACATACTTCTGTTTTGATCGGCCATCGACTTATGGTTTGGTACTGCTGTCGATCGATGTCCATCTCTTTTTACATGGATTCTTCAAGTATCGTCGGTCGATGGTGATCTTTTGCTTTCGATCGGTGGTCATTCGAACAGGGGTGGGGACTCTCACGAATTTCTTCCTCCTGATGCATAATATCTTCCACAACTTGCCAAAATTCATCATTAATGATGGCATTAACGTGATGCTTATGTCCAGCCTCAATCTTTTCCTTGATCAAAGCTTCTTGTCTCCTCACAGCCTCACTGGTCTGGACAACTTAATTATCTAGATTCTTCACGTGGGTGTTGAGAGCTTCAAATTTAGTGCTAAGGTTGGTATAAACCTTCTGCGAAGCTAACTTGTTTCTTCAGAAAGCTCTGAACACAATTTAACTTGCCTTTTACTTCTTCCATCTGATCATTGGTCAGTGTAGGGGCAGATTTCCTCCTCTCATAATCATTGTTATTGGTGTTGTTGCTAGCTGCCAAGTTCTTTATCAATCTGGTAGCTTCTGCTAGACTCTAAGTGTAGATATTTCCCTCACTGGTTGTGTCTAAAGCATCTAGTATGAAAAATCAATACCTCAGAAGAAAGTGCTGAGAAGTTTCACATCATTGAATCAATGGGGATCTAAGAGTTTCAGAAAGACTTTGTAGGCTCATGTGTGAATGTTGCAATTCTGCTCCTAAAATCCCCGGCTCTGGCATCATCGAAAAAGTTATTCGAGAAGGAAAAATAAAATTGGTAATTAAGTTAACATGGGAACATTTTATTCAAATATCAGCATAAACCCAAAGGGAAACTGATGTTTCCATCCTAGCAGGAAAAGGAGGGAAACAGACACTCAATTACTAATCATAAACCAATATTTTTTGTATTCTAGCTTATTTTTTCCAGACTAACAAAAGCCATGGATATTCAAGTATGGATTGGTTTTTCGTCAATAAAGGATCAATTCCGCTTTTCTTTATAAGAATCAGTAAATATCCAATATTTTCAGTATGAGGTTTGATTAGCAGAGCATTAGCATTATGTTTTTATTATCGAGTCATCAATTATTATAAAATACTTAAAAAATATTAATAAGATGTTAATGCTCTTTAAATGCTCTTGATTTAATACTCTCATATGAAACTTTTTGTAGAACATTTACATTTGGAATATAAAAATATAATTATATAATGTTAATTTATTTTATCTAATAACATAAAATTATAAATATCCAAAATTAAATTTCTATTTTTAAAATAAAATTTGCAACTAAAATATTGTAAACTTTTTACAAATAATAATAATTCTCATCAAAATATAATTTAATTTATGTAGTGAAATATGATTCTTTATTTTTTTAATATATATATATAGTCCCTTTCCCTTTGATATCAATCCTAGATTCATCTCCGAACCTAACTTTTCCAGTGACTGTGTTATCAAAATCAGAGAAGTATCGTTTATCTCATGTCATATGGGCCATTATCAAGATACAATATGTTTTCTCATCCAGTATTTGTCTCATACTTCTATGGTAACACGTTCTTTTTGTTCAAATAAACACCTTCATGCATCATAAAAATTGTCTGCATCTTGTGTTTTTGTGTTATCGTTTTCTTGAGCTTCTTGAAGCTTAAGTAAACGATCAGGACAATCTGTTTCAAAGTGCCTAACTTGTCACAATGATAGCAGATGATCTTAGTCATATCTCCATAGAATCTCCCTCAACCTCTTCCTCTGTTGAAATGTCGTCCTCCACGATCACTACCTTCTAATGGCTTCTTCACCTCTGTTTCTTTGGTTTTCCATGTTCTCCTTGGTGATCTCAATTTGACTCATCCTCTCTTGAAAGTTGTCAATGTGTTTGTGTAACCAGTCAATCCTGCTATATGTGGGTATGGATATGTCATCCAATATCCTGGAGATATCTTCCATCATCATGTCTTCGATGCATAAACTCCATCAAGTTTATCTTCTAGCAGCTTCTCAGTTACCAGCTCTGTTTAAATGGTCCGCGTAAAAATGTCGATCAATGGTCGAGATCGTCTTTCGATCGATGGTGCTTTGTCTGCTCTATTCGCCTGATGTCTTTGAATCATCTGATGAGTAGAGTCCATCTTTGGCTTCATGTCTTCCATGCACGTGGTTAACCAGCTAATACTATTGTTGAATGGGTAATAGATATCATTAATCTTCTTGTAATAGTCAACGTCAATATCTCTTGTGGTCTGTAGATTCCTTGTACCATGTCATCTACTTCTGCTCTGCTGTAGTAGTCTGCTGATGGTCTGGTCTCCTCAAAATTCTCAGGTGGTAAACACAGATGAGTGTAGCAAACCATTGCTGCTCTTTCGAGAATCTTTCTTATGTCTTCTTTGGACGCGTTGATAATTCTGCCATCTATGTCTCGTACGTCGCCATCTTCATTTCTATAAACTCCATACTCATATCTGGTTACCCAATGAAATCGTCTTCTACCTGCATCAACACTTCAAGTTTTGATCTTGTAACCGGAAAAGTCTTTTGTTTGACGAGTGTCGATCGACGACAGCAGTATTAATTTTGGTGATGCCTTGCTGCTATATGCCTTGTTGTCATGTTGTTGTAGTCTGGAGATATTTCCTGATCCATTGGTCATTGCGAGTATGTCTACTACATCCTCCTTAGATACATTGAGAAGTATTATATCCATTGTTCGTGCATATACGTCTGGAACCCTCATAAATCCAAACTCATATGGCCTGATATAACCCTAATCTGCATAGTATACTACTAAATTAGTGCAATCGATGGTATTGGGGCACCGTTGGTCGATGTCGCGATACAGGTTTCATTGAATCCTCTGAAATTTCCAGCTTCCTCTAGTGCAAGAGACCGATACTGGATTGCTTCTTCTTCAAGATAGGAAGCGGCGTAATCTGGGTTAGCCATATCATACCCAAGGTCGGGGTGATCGTCGATCGATGTCAAAGGGTGGGTGTCGACCGACTGTGTGTTGTCACCTTCGGCCAATTTTATGGTCTGGGTGTCGATCGTTGCTACATCGGTCGTTCTCTTTCTTGAAATCGCTGAAACACATGGACAAAGGTCCTGGTTAATGAACCAAATCAATGAGAGCTGACTTGGTTATAGTTTGAAAAGGTTCATAATAATGATTTTGATCAATAAGGGATAAATACAACTTGTTTGTCTTCATGTCGCATACTGCTCCTTCATTGGCCATGAAAGCTCTTCCAAGTAGCAGGGTTGAACTCTGCTCCACTTGGACGTCAAAGACATGAAAGTGTACAAGAATTAGGAAATCACCGATTTGCACTTGGAGGTCTTTGACTATGCCTCCTCAATTTACCTTAATGCAATCCACAAAAGTAAATTAATCACTAGAAGGCTCCACCCTTAAGTTGAGCACCCCTTCCATTGTTCTTCGCATAATTCTTACTGAAGAAACGGTGTCGCAGAGTGCATGAGGGTAGTCATGTCCCTTCATGCTGCATGGACCTACAAAGTTTCCAGGGTTGCTTCTCTTCTTCAACGTAACCCTTCTTTTCAATATCTTCATCCGTCTCCTTGGTTTCTTTGTAAAACATCCATAATATGTGAGTGTAATAAGCGTCCTCGAATGTTCTAGAAGGATTCTAAGGACTCTCTTAGTAAAGCTATCCATCTCTTTACATTAGCTTTCCTTCTAAGATGCTTAGGGACCTTCTTATTTCTTCTAGTGTATTCATCCATAGCTTTCTTAATTACCGTAGTTACTGGTTTATCTAACTCTCTGGGTTTGGGTAGGGTGGGATTCAAGTTCCTCTGAGTATATATAAGGCTCAGGTCTATGCTTGGCAACCGACATACTTATGTTTCGATCGGCCATCGACCAATGGTTTGGTCCTGCTGTTGATCGATGTCAATCTCTTTGTACAAGGATTCTTCAAGTATCGTCGGTCGATGGTGAACTTTGGTTGTCGATCGGTGGTCATTTGAACATGGGTGGGGATTCTCACGAATTTTTTCCTCTTGATGCCTAATCTCTTCCACAAGTTGCCAAAAATAATCATTAATGATGGCATTGACGTGATGATTATGTACAGCCTCAATATTTTCCTTGATCAAAGCTTCTTGTCTCCTCACAGCCTCACTGGTCTGAACAACTTGATTATATAGCTTCTTCACATGGGTGTTGAGAGCTTCAAATTTAGTGCTAAGGTTGGTATAGACCTTCTACGAAGCTAACTTGTTTCTTCAGAAAGCTCTGAACACAATTCAACTTGCCTTTTACTTCTTCCATCTGATCCTTGGTCAGTGTAAGGGCAGATTTCATCCTTTCATAATCATTGTTATTGGTGTTGTTGCTAGCTGCCAATTTCTTTATCAATCTGGTAGCTTCTACTGGACTCCAAGTGCAGAAATTTCCCTCACTGGTTGTGTCTAAAGCATCTAGTATGAAAAATCAATACCTCAGAAGAAAGTGCTGAGAAGTTGCACATCATTGAATCAATGGTGATCTAGGAGTTTCAGAAAGACTTTGTAGGCTCATGTGTGAATGTTGCAATTCTGCTCCTAAAATCCTCGGCTCTAGCATCATCGAAAAAGTTACGCTAGAAGGAAAAATAAAATTGGTAATTAAGTTAACATGGGAACATTTTATTCAAATAGCAGCATAAACCAAAAGGGAAACTGATGTTTCCATCCTAGCAGGAAAAGAAGGGAAACAGACACTCAATTACTAATCATAAACCAATTTTTTGTATTCTAGCTTCTTTTTTCCAGACTAACCAAAGCCATGGATATTCAAGTATGGATTGGTTTTGCGTCGATAATGGATCAATTCCGCTTTTTTTAATAAGAATCAGTAAATATCCAATATTTTCAATATGAGGTTTGATTAGAAGAGCATTAGCATTATGTTTTTATTATCCAGTCATTAATTATTATAAAATAATTAAAAACATTTATAAGATGTTAATGCTTCCAATGCTCTTGGTTTAATGCTCTCATGTGAAACTTTTGGTAGAACATTTAATTTGGAATACAAAAATATAATTATATAATGTTAATTTATTTTATTTAATAATATAAAATTATAAATATCCAAAATTAAATTTGTATTTTTAAGACAAAATTTGAAATTAAAATATTGTAAACTCTTTACAAATAATAATAGTTCACATTAAAATATAAGTTAATTTATGTAGTGAAATATGATTCTTTATGTTTTTAATATATATATACATACATATATATATATACACATAATCCTTTTCCCTTTTATATCAATCCAAGATTCATCTCCGAACCTAACTTTTCCAGTGACTGTGTTATCAAAATCAGAGAAGTATCGTTTATCTCATGTCATATGGGCCATTGTCAAGATACAATATGTTTCTCATCCAGTATTTGTCTCATCCAGTATTTGTCTCATACTTCTCATCCAGTATTTGTCATAACGATAGCAGATGATCTTAGTCATATCTCCATAGAATCTCCCTCGACCTCTTCCCCTGTTGAAGTGTCGTCCTCCACGATCTCTACCTTTGTAATATCTGTTGAAGTCACGGTTTGTTTGATTATTGTAGTTATGGTTCGTCTGACTCGGTAACCCTTCCATATTTGCATACATCAGTTTGCCTTGTTCTTCTTCAGCCTCTTCATCTTCAAAGATACGTTCTTCATATGCTTTTAATTGTTCAATTATATCCTCAAAACTTGCTGTTTTAAGGTCCAGCACATGTTCAAGAGAAGCTACAATTTGTATATATTTCTAGTGTGGGAGGCCCTTGAGAAATTTTGAACCAACTTTGGTTCTTCAATATTAGCTCCTAAGGCGGTCGATTTTGAAGATAATCTGAAAGTTTTCCAGCAAAATCGTCAATGCTCCCCGTGTCTTTCATCTTCAAACGGTCAAACTCGGCCATTAATGTCTAAAACTAAGCTTCTTTTACTCTCTCTGCTCCCATATGTCGAGCTTTGATAGCTTCCCACACTTTTTTTGCTGTGTCTAGCTCACATACCTGCAAGATTAGAGTCTCAATGATAGATTGGAACAACAAGGCCATAGCCATCACGTTCTTGTCACCATCCGTCAAATCCTCTTCTATAACTTCCCAGACCTTATGTACCTTGAGTGTAATCTTCATTCTCATGGCCCATACGGTATAGTTCGTTGAGTTGAGCATCAGACACTGTATTGATGAAGGACCACCTCCGCCTTCTTTTCTTCCCACCGATGGTACTATCTCTCCCATATCTTTCCGAATCTCTGGTACCACTTATTGTATCGAACCAAGATTGGTAAAGTAGAATATAAGAAACTCACGTCTTATTGCTTTAGATAACTCGCTCAAAAACTAAAGCTCTCAAATCACAAAACTCATCAATTATGCAACAAGCATGCATCACCTTAGATAGTGATCAACAATTCCTAATAATATTAGGTAACATGTATATATAACTCCTAAACATATTATGAATCCTAATTTCCATAACTCGGTAGGATTAGGTGTCTAGCTTGCAACTCAAGTTTCCTTTTCTTTTAAACTTAATCCAACAGTTTATGTGCATAATCAAAATACCTATCAACCATTAGAGCAGCTAAGAGATGATTGCGTATATCGGAATGAATTTCCTGACCTGTCACAACATCTTCTTCTATAACTCAGAACTCACTCCGAGCTGTTTAATCCAACAAAAGCGTGTCAATGAAGGAGAGATACACAGAGGAATCAAGATTTTTTTATTTTTCTCAGAATCCCCTCTTTGTTTTTCCTTACTTGAGTTAAGAGGGAAGAGGGAAAAATACTTATAATCATGTGCAGAAACACTCAGGGGAAAAATACTTATAATCATGTGCAGAAACACTCAGGGGAAAAAGTTAAAACCCTACAAAAATGTATATATTGCCAAAGTTATAGTATCAAAGTTAATCTAATGGAATCCTCTTGTAGTTATTCTAAATATGAAAGAGTGAATTGAAAAGGTAGCTGAGGAGGACTGGCAAGCTGACCCATAATCAATATCACATAGAAGTAAATAAAATATCAGTTTAAGGTTACTCTCATATTTTGCTTCTCCTTTAGTAATAAGGGGTTTTCGAAATTATTGAAATTGCTTTAAAATACAATAGATTTCCTTAATATACAATACTTTAAGTGATTGATCTTAATCATTTATTGGTTATATTATATCTACCAAAGTTAAAGATGGTTTTCAATTTATATACCTTTTTAACATGAAAAAGTCATTATATTACTCAAGCTTGAGGTGGTGTGGAAGCCAGACCGGATTAGAACAACCCCCAAAAATTAAAGAACAATAGAAATTACGAGCAATCCTAGCTAAACCATCACTGTCTGATTATGCTCTCTCGGGACGTAGGAGATCTTGAAATCTTGAAATGTTCTCTTTAGCAAAACAAACTCTCCCAGCTCTGTAGAAAAATTTGACCATTATTTTGGTTCTTGAATCATCGATAAAATGGTCTTGAACTTTGCCCCAAAGTCTTGACAATATGTGTGCTGTAGCATACTTTCCATCGCCCAGATGAAGGCTTCCATTTCTGAGTGCGAAGAAGACATTCAGTTTTCTTTGTTTTCTAACCCTAAGAGTTGTTCTCTTCTTGATTCGGCCAGCCATAGCCATTGCTGTTTGCTTCAGCTGTCCATGAACCTTCCACTAAACAATTTATTTTCCAAGCTTATGATTTGCGTAGTCATTGCTGATGTGTTGGCTGAACTGCCGCTGAAATTTTCCTTGTTTCAAACAATTCTAGGCATTCGCTCTCCTCGTGTCTGACCAAGCTCAAGAGGATCTCTTGAGATTCTTTAGAAAATTTTGTCAATTTGAGCCTTTCATAAGTACCAAATCAACCAAGGATATGGTCCTTATTTAGTTCGGGGTCTTCTATGTATAACTTTTATTTTTATTTTTATTTTTATTTTCACATTAAAATGGTTATTTTATTACTCAAACTTGGGGTGGTTTGAATAACCATTTGACATTTTATTAAAAACGAAAATATTTAATCATTTATTAATATGACCTTTACAATATGATTGCTATAATATATGTCATAGTTATACAAGTACATAATAATTATAATACAGTTATACCATAGAAACGGAAATATATGACTTATTTCACACAAAAAATAGAAATATATTACTATTTACAATATAGTTAGTTATACATTGATATTGTCACAGTTATACAACTATATAATAGCTACAGTATAGTTATCATAAAATATCAATTAATGGTTATAATATGAACTAAATGAGAACACAACTGTAAAAGAGAAATTGTCAAAAATACCATTTTCCTTGTACCACTTTTCAAAAATACCTTAATCACTTTTACCCTTGTTTTTTAAGAAAAAAAAAATATACTTTTAACCTTTGGGTTAATTAATCTAAAACTTAGGGTTTAAAGTTAAGGGGTGGTTTAGGGTGGGGGTAGGGTTTAGGAATGTAAAATTTAGAATTCTAATTATTTTTTTTTTTAAATGTGTCCCTTAAAAAAATGGTATTTTTGAAAATGTCTCTTTAATGAAGGTAAAAATGAAAAGTGGTACAAGAAAAGCGGTATTTTTGAAAGTTTCTCACTGTAAAATATGAATGAAATATTAAAATTTAATGTTTATCAATTATTCCAGAAAAATTGTACTTCATTTCTATCTAACTATGTTTCAAAATATTTTTAAAAATAATCTTATAGAAATATCAACACTATTTAAATAGATGTGAATCACTTTATTTTAATAAAGGAAATCTGATTAAATATTTAACCGACTTTATAGTTTTAACAGAAAAGATATTAAAATTTATGATGTAAAATAAGATTTGTTAGTTTAAATGGATCCAGAATATTATATTAGTTTGTAGGCAAGATATTTTTCATCGTATATGATAAGATCACCTCAACCATATGTAAAGAAACTAACTAATGTTAAAAAAATCTAATTACTATTGTAATTAATAATTTATTTAAACTCACCGATTTTATAGAGATTTATACATCATAATTTACACACAGTCTAAACAAACTATACTTTCAAAAAATTTTCTCTCTTATAAAATATCGCCTACCTCTAAACTATAGGTATATGGCTAACCAAAATATTTATTAATTATACTATATTTCATTTCTATCTAAATATTTAAAATATATTTCAAAGCTGATTTTTTGGGATATTACAACTAACCTACAACAAATAATGAAAAGTGTTATTATTTTAATGATTATAAATTTACTAATTAAGTAATTATTATAGGTAAAATTGTTTTTTGGGTTGAAAACACATACATTTTCCCAAAAGGCGAATACCAATTTTGTAAAAAAAAATTCTTTAATGCCTCTTCTATTTTTCAAAATAAATCAAAATAAATATTTTTCCAAAAAAAACTTATTAAAATAGAAACAATTGAAAAAATACTTATACTAATGTAGTGGTTTTTTTTGGGTTCAATAACTTGTTAAATAAAAATTTCATATTCGTTCTACGGATTGCAGATTTTATATTCTACGAAAACTGGTTTAGTGGAAATCGAATTCACGTTTTGTTATTAATCTCCTTTTTTATAAAAGGTAGTCTACCTAAATAAATGTTATCTAAATATATTTGAAATTCACATTTTGCGCCTACCCCATCACTCTAAAATTTGCAGAATAAACAATCTACAATTGACTCAAAATCTAATATGAGTACAAATAGAGTTCAAATATGTTAATTGTATTTTACATATAGTAGAATGTCTATTCTACGGATAATTATGAACAGTTGCGAAAATATCGAAAGTGCATTTATGTAAATATTTATGAATATTTTGTTTCTTAATTTAAAAAATTGAATTTGTTAACCAAAATCAAGATGTAAAGAGTCATGGGATCCCCTTTAATGTACTCATGCACCAGATTTTATCATTTTTGTTCAGTGACGATACAGATAAATGATCAACATCATTTCCACTGTGATCTATTCAAACATGAGTTTCTTCCTAAAATTTAACATTTGAGATTTTTTTTGTGACAAAACGTTTGAGAAATTCTTTTTTAACAAAACATTTGAGCAATTCGTACCACACGAAATATATGTATATGTGATGTATTAAACCGATGAATCATACATGGCTGAGAGGTCCAGCAGGGGATGAGTTACTTTGGGGAAAACGTGTTCGAATTCCCCTCTAAACCAAATGAAAACGAATATATTTTGGGAACCTAAACCAATGAATCATAAATATGTATATATGATGTGAATAGATAATAGTGTCAAGAAAATACATACAAAAAAATATTTTCTTAATTTGTTTGCACAAATCTAAAATGATGGCTAAAATGAAATAGAAGGAATATTAGAATGTAAAGGGTACAATTATAGATGGAAACCCAAGCTTCGTCAACTTCATCATCCGGACATAAACTACCAAAATCATTATGTTTTATATGGTCACCTTTAATATCGTTTGGACGAACATTTGTTGTGTCCGAGCTAATTCAATTGAATGTCTCTTTTATCATTTTCTATTACAAAGACATGATATTTTCAAATCTGTTAATTACTAATATTCACTTTGGTAATACAAGTTATTAGTCGAATGTTCAAATATTATGTAAAAATATTAACCAAATACTATTATCCACATGGGATAGCTCAATTCCAAATTGATTGTTCCGTACTTGGAAGCTAATCCAATTTGGAAGATGGTCAAATGACGACACAAAATGAAAACAATCGAGTGAATTGTCACAGCTTTTGGGATATATATATGCACTGCTGAATTGTTCAAATGTATATTGTGCCTACAATGTAATGTCACTAGATAAGAACATATGATCCAAGCTCATATTATGCAGATCTTCAACATCACCATTGCTTTCTCTTAATATTAGTTCCTTTTTAGAAATACATAATGCAAATAACAGTTTAATTTGTGTATTTTTTTTCTTTTTCGTGAAAGTATTCAACATACATGTATGTGCGTATTTGAAGACAGATCGGAATATGGGCACTAAGGCATGAAGAAACAAT
Source organism: Moricandia arvensis (assembly GCA_905132765.1). Classification (NCBI taxonomy): domain Eukaryota; kingdom Viridiplantae; phylum Streptophyta; class Magnoliopsida; order Brassicales; family Brassicaceae; genus Moricandia; species Moricandia arvensis. The sequence goes on from CAJHQP010003423.1 coordinate 61,404, forward strand.
ACAATGAGGTGAAAATAACAGTTGTAATATGGCCCAGTGATGAGTCATTTTTTCCCCTAAAATTATATTCAAAGCCTTACATATGTTTTATGTTTTCCCTATATTCATATCGGATAAATCTGAATAATATTGTGTTTTGAAAAATGAGAAGCTGAAAGCGCATGCTGGCTGCACCTTTGAAGCATCTCATCCATTAGAATATAATTTCCTTGAAAGATACTAGTCCAAAACCTCAGAAGCGTAGTTGAGTGGTAAGACGGATTTAGAAATATGTTAAGCACCTTGGTTTTGAAACCTACCATTTCAGATTTATCTGCTTGTGTGGCTATGTGACTTGGATATCTAATTCCTATTGCGAATAATCAAATATGCCTGGCACCTGTGGACATTCATGATATTTACCACTTTTAGGGCATGATATCAATCATATTTAAAGTTTATTGTATGTATTGGAGTTTTTAGAGTGTTTTCACGTTCAAGTACGTTTTGGAAAATTTTGGTGATTTTAGAGCTTTTTGAGTGTAGAACTGCACAATGCATCAGAAATTTAGCTATGTATGGAACCTCTACCACAGTTCGATTGAGATGATATTTTGAGACAAGATAGAAATTTTAGTTATCTTCCAATGCCACTTTTTTAGGTCCATTTGACGGATAGATCTAAAGTTATCCCCTTTTACTGAAGAGTAGTCTCTCTGCCTCGCGAGAGGATGCTATCGAGGAGATAAAGGAGTGTCGATCGATGGCACACCCTTGGTGTTGATCGAAGTTGATGCCCGAACACGGGACGAGTCTATTTTATGACTGATTTAAGTCCAGAAACCACCACAAATTACCAGAATGCCCCTATACAAGTTTAAACCCTATATTTATGTTTTCTAAGCCATTGTTGTCGGCTACGCTTTCTATTTTATATTCTCTTCATTGATTTAGGTCTGGTGAGATATATCAATTCTTCTTCAGAGATTGATCTGGAACTCCATTGGTTTTATCATTGATTTCTCAATTCTATTATTATTTAGACTATGATTTGTTTTATTGTTTTCATGTCTGAGTAATTCTCTAATTAGGTTTCGAGATTTCATGAGCTTAATGTCAAACTTATAATATGTTATGATTTATAGGGTTGCTTATTTATTTCTAGACCAGTTTAGCTTATAATACTAGGATCTGGAATAGTTAGAAGAGCATTATAGTATGACTCATTGTTTGAACCTAGAATCATAGGACAATTGAGAGGCACGAGAGTGCAATCAATTAATGGAACCCGAACTATGCTGGATCAGATACCTAGGCGCATACGACAGTTGGACTAGGAATCTAGTTGAACATAATTGTTTAGGTCGTTAATGCTAGTCTGAAGAAATATTGATCGACGTTCAGGCCATAACATCGATTGACACTCGCTCCTTGTTCGCACGCAACAGCTGAAACATAGAATTCAGAAACATGATTAGTAATTGCGTGCAAAAGCTGGATTACTTACTTATTTAAATCGAGTTCTAGAATTGAATCTATAAAACCTTTAGCATTGTTGATTGTAGTTTTATATCTCTTGATTGATAGATCCCTAAGTCTAGCTTTTATCTCTTAAATTTTCACAACCAATCTAACATCTGCCTATTGCTTTGTTTACTACTTTATTATTGTTTACCTAGCTTAATATTAATTTAAAATTCTATCGTATGCCCACTTCCTCTGTGGATTCGATCCTCAAGTACTACATCGAACCTCTTATTTGAGAGAGTAGCTTGGAGGTTAATTTGAGCATATCAAATTTGGCGCCGTTAATGGGAAGCATTGGATTCACTATTAGACTTGATTAATAGGTTTAGTCTAGGTTTTATTTTCTGTTTTAAGTTACTTACAAAAAAACATTTCTTGTTTTTCAGGTACATGCCCATTAGTACCAGAATCAGCAAGGAGAAAGAACTTTTATTCTCAGACCCAACACGTTTGGAACGCTCGATCCACAAAAAGAAACGCAAGGCAACGATTGGTACAACCTCAACCTCTTCGATCGACACTTGTGACAGAGAAACGATCAACACTTCAACTCCAGCATCGATCGATACCAATCCGCGAGCAGACATGGTCGTGACACTTTTGCTACAAAGGGATGAGAATGAAGACCTGCACGACCCTGAAGGTCATTTGTGTAATGCAACAAGTCAAAAGATAGATGCACAGGGGGCTGTAATTCCTGAGGCTTGAGCTACTACTGAGAATGATAAAGCTCTTCAACTGAGAACCATAGCCGAACGAATAAGACCCAGTCAGCTCTATATGCTAACAGGCTGTGATTCAAAATTAAAAAAAAACAGGGGGTTGCTATAAATCCCGCTTAGTTTTCTTATGTGGGTCTGCGTCCTTTTCATGTCCTTCCTCATGAAAATCCCTTGGACCATATTGAAAATCTTGAAGAGTTGCGTCTCTTATTCAGGAGCATGAGGGAACCGAAGAATACATCCTCTGCAAGCTATTCAAATATTCTCTCTTTGGGAATGCTGTCAATTGGCTGAAGCTCCTACCACCATGATCTCTCACTACTTGGAATGATGTCAAGACTGCATTTCTGACTGAATTCTTTGATGACACAAGGGCTGCAGAGATGAGGAATAAAATTTGGACGTTCTCTCAGGGACTTACTGACATTTCGGAAGAGCTTGAGACATGTTTAGGAGATACCAAAGGAACTGTCCACATCATGGTTTCACGAAGGTTCAGCTGTTGGAAATATTCTTCAAGGGTATTCATTTTTTATATGTTGATGTTGGATGATGAAAGCGAAGAGAACATCAAGACCAAAGCACTAGAAGAGGCTAAGAGACTGATTGAGAAATTGGTGTCTAGCAATTGTACTAAATATATGGATATGAACAGAATGAAATCAGATGTAATGGATGGTGACAAGATTGTTGAGGCCGAGATTGGTTCTGTATATGAAGTCTCAATGGTCGAACAGGTTGTAGAGAAGGATGAGAAGGGCCATATTCAGAGGATGGAATCCATGATGGAGAAAGTCTTGAAAATTCAGCAGAAGTTGGGTGCATACTTAAATCTGAGTTTAAATTTTGTCTACAAAGAGCTGAGTAGAAAATATGTGAGCACCGATCGACAATAAAACCTGAGCATCGATCGAGACCCTATGGACGAATATGAAGCTATCATGGATCAGCAAGCAGCAAAAGAAAAAATTCCAATTGGGAAGAGAGTCAAATCTAGGAAACTCTATGTCCTTAAACATCTCAGGAGAAAAGCAAACATAGTTGAACTCAATGGATTTCACAAGAGAGTGAAGAAGGTCCTAAGGATATGTCTTTTGAGGTTGCCTATCATAAGTACAGTCTTGGTAATTTCTGCAGAGAAAGCAGAGAGACAGATAAGGACATTGAGCTGTTATTCAACAAGGTCAGTCATAAACCTAAGATGACACTGTAGAAGGAACAAGATCCTGGGAAGTTCCTGATTTCATGCTGTATACATAACCATGATTTTCCAAATGCCCTCTGCGATACTGGATCTACAGTCAGCATCATGGTCATATACACTGTTGAAATAATAGGATTAAACATGGAACCCTCTCAAGATAGTTTCACCTTCATGGAGAACTCCAAAGCAAACTCAGCAAGCATGATCAAGAATGTTAAGGTGGAGATAGTGAATGCACTATCTCTGTGGACTTTCATGTCATGGAGATCAAATAATGTTGGAAATCTTCTCTTCTTTTTGGAAGAGCCTTCATGGATACAATGGGGGAAGTTTGTGATCAAAAGAAGAATAAGATTTGCCTGACTAATGTTGATGAAACTGTCTTCTACGATCATGTGAAGAAGAATAAAGTGAGGAGTTTATTTCATGCATAGAACTGTTTGAAGATCCAGCACCTATAGCTGATTCAAATTGCAAGACTGCAAAACTAGCTTCAGCGTCGGTCGACACGAAACCTTCAGTATCGGTCGATAACCTCCAAATTTCATTAAAAAAATGAGACTAAAACGTCTAAGACTGGGGAAGGAACGAAGAAGAAAAAGAAAAAGAATGCAGATGCAGATTTCCTGTCACTAGCTCCTTCGCAATGTCAAGAAGGAAGTCTTGAGTGCAGGGTGCATTGCAGAGGAGGTCCAAAACCTTTAACCAAGGTTAGAGTGCTATGTGACCCAGATCTAAGAGACAAAGAGGAAGTTTCTGCAAGAGCTTTTATCAATTGCCTCAACAAAATGAGGAAGAGAGACACTGAGACTTGTTTTGGAGCAAGTTCACATTCTCATCCGGACAAAATCAGACCTTTAGAAAGTCAAGCTTATGACTAAAAGTAAGCGCTGATTGAAAAAATGAAGATCGAGAACCATCGCTTGACATCATAACATTACCATCGATTACCACTCATAACAGAGTCGGATTTGTTGATTGCAGAGAGTACTAGAGATACTAAAGTGGATCATCATTCCACTATTTCACACTTGCTAAGAAAGTTTGAAGGAACCAAAGCTAACCTCCAACCAAATTTGACTTATTTGCTTGCTTTGGGGCGTAGCATACATTGGATCGGATTTCTCTTGCAAGTCTGGAAGGTAAAGTTATGTGTGTTTATGATTCCTTCTCTCTCTCTCTCTCTCTTTGGCATCAATAAAAATAAAAGACTGAAATGATTTTTTGAAAGATGCAGAGGGGTATGAAAATTTGTTTTGACCCCATTATTCTAGTTTAGAAAGAAATGATCACACACAGTGGAAGTGAGGGGTAGGTAAATTACTTGTGACCCCATTATTGGCTTACCCTTTGTCCAAAAAAGAGAAAAAAAAGATGAACAAGATGGATTGTATCGCATCATTGATTCATTGGACTTATATATAAGAGAATATATAAAGAAATTTAGAGAAGAGGGAGAGGGGAAGAAAGGGATCAGAGAAGACTGCATGTGTGTGTTCAGATACTTGTAGGGGTAAGAGTCCATGTGTCATATGATTGATATTCCCAAGGTAAAACCTGCACTTTTATTTTATGCAACAAATGAGGTTTGTAGAGGGGTGAGTCAATCTAGTATTTTCTATGTTGTTGGTAGAATAGATTTAGATGCTATACAAAGATAAGGTATATAAAATTTCTATAAGATTGTCACTTGTTTGATGTGGTTGCAACATAGTAAAGGTGACAATGATAAGTTATTCCCCTGTTTTTTAAACCTCTTCCACGGGTTTACCCTTGTTACGCTTGAGGACAAGCAAAAGGATAAGTCTAGGGGAGTTGATAGGGCTTGATATTTACCACTTTTAGGCCATAATATCAGTTCTAATAGAGTCTATTATATGTTTTGGAGTTGTTTTAGAGTGTTTTCAGGTTCAGGTACGTTTCGGAGAACTTTGGTGATTCTGGAGCTTTTTGAGATGTAGAACTACACAATGCGTCAGAGGTTTAGCTATGTATGGAAACCTTTCCACAGTGAGATTGATCTGATACTTTGAGAAAAGATAGAATCTTGAGTTAGCTTTCCAATCCCACCGGTTTGAGGGCCATAGGATGGTTAGATCTAAAGTCATTCTCATTTTCCTGAAGAGTGGTCTATCTGCCTCGCGAGAGGAAGTTGTCGAGGAGATGAAGGAGTGTCGATAGACGGCACACCCTTGCCGTCGATTGACAGTGATTCCAGACAAGGGACGAGTCCGTTTTATGATCGGGTTAAGCCCAAAAGCCACCATAAATTACTAGAATGCCCCTGGACGAGTTTAAACCTTATACTTATGTTTTTAGGCCATTGTTGACGGTTACGCTTTCTATTTTATATTCTCTTCATTGATTTAGGTTTGATAGATAGATCAATTCTCCTTCAGGGATTGATATAGAACTCCATTGGTTTTATCATTGATTTATTTATTCTATTATTATTCAGACTATGATTTGTGTTATTGCTTTCATGTCTGAGTAATTCTCTTGTTAGATTTAGGAATTTCATGAGTTTAATGTCAAACTGATAATATGTTAGGATTTCTAGGGTTGCTTATTTATTTCTATACCAGGGTAGCTTGTAATACTATGATTTGGAATAGTTAGAAAACCATGATAGTGTGACTTACTGCTTGAACCTAGAATCATAGGACAATTGAGAGGCACGAGAGTGCAATCAATTAACGGAACCTAAAATCTGCTTGATTAGATACTTAGGCGCATATGACAGTTGGTATAGGAATCTAATTGAACATTATCGATTATGTCATTAATGCTTTTCTGAAGAAGCATCGATCGACGCTCAGGCCATAGCATCGATCGACAGTCGCTGCTTGTTCGCACGCAATAGCTGCAAAATAGGATTCAAACACATGATTAGTAATTGCATGTGAAAGCTGAATTACTTACTTATTTAAATCGAGTTCTAGAACTTAATCTATAA
>CAJHQP010003424.1:0-67790 GCA_905132765.1 Moricandia arvensis
TTGTTTAATTTTAAGCTTAAACTACTAATTAAAAGATTGCCAGTGTCATTTTTGTTTGCCAAGTTTCCTCTCTCAATCGTTTTGTGTAAAAAAAAACCTGAAATAGCGGCAAGTCTGACCACAAAGTTCTTCCTTTTATTTTCTCAGATCATCACATTCTTTTCCTCCCTTTCACCTTTTTTTTGTTCCTTCTTCGAATCAAGAGAATTTTAGAACGGTGCATGCAACCAATTTGCACGTTTCTTGGCCAAAATCTGTAAAGAAGGGTATTTTCTGTAATAATTCCTGATTTTTCACCTTTTTTTTTTGTAGGTTGTAAATTTACAGAGGTAATTAATTCGTAATCCATGTGACAATGACAAACAACAAACTCATATATAAACCACCATGATGCCATCGCTTCATGCATCCACGTTGTTTTTTGGGGTTTTAATGCATATTCTCTCTCCCCCGGAAGCAATCATTTGATTACGAATCTGTTTGAATATCCAACACTCGTATTGATAGCTAAATATCCTCTGTTATGTGGGCCATTTTTGGGTCATGGTGTGTCTTTATTATGTTTTGGCTGAGTAGATGATAACCAATACAAAGGTTCTTCTCTCAAATAACAATGGTTTGTATCAGTGATTCTGGAGAATTCTCCTTTGGTTTCCCCCAAGGGGTTTACATTGTGTTGATTAGGCAATACTCCATGTTTACATGCATTGAGACATCTAGAGAACCCTCCTGTCCCAGTTCCAAATTCATTAACTCGTTAAAATATCTTTGCAGGTTTGGTTTGTTTTTGAAGCTAAGAAGAAGTTTAAGCTTATTTTAAAAGAAAAAAAAAAAACTAGAATGATCGACGTTTTCAATGAGGGATTTAGATGAGGCTCTCCAAGGATGTGGCCAAACTCGTAACCTTCCTCACTATAATCTTTTTTTCTTAACTCCTTGCGGTATAGATTTAGATCATCTGCATATTTTTTATATCTCCTGGTTGTTGCATTACAGAGGAATTGAAATATGGCGCATGGAGAACTTCAAACCTGTCGCTGTTCCAAAAGAGTCCCATGGCAAATTTTTCAGTGGAGATTCCTATATAGTCTTAAAGGTTCATGTTTATATCCCTGGTTGATTATATACAGTTCTTGATAGTATCTACAACCTTCTTGTTTTACTTATCTCATGCCAGACCTCTGCGTCAAGAAGCGGTTCCCTGCATCACGATATTCACTACTGGCTCGGTAAAGATTCCAGTCAGGTAACAACAGTCTATTCACCTTCTCCTTCTATTTTGCATATTCTTCAAGGACTAAGAGTAATGGTGGTGTGTTGATTAAGAACAGGATGAACATGGTTCTGTAGCCGTTAAGACAGTTGAGTTAGATTCAGCGTTAGGTGGGCGTGCTGTTCAGTACCGTGAAGTACAGGGTCACGAGACTGAGAAGTTCCTTTCCTACTTCAAACCTTGCATTATACCTCAGGAAGGTGGAGTTGCTTCCGGGTTCAACCACGTGAAACCCGAGGAGCATCAGACGCGTTTGTATATCTGCAAAGGCAAACATGTCGTCCGTGTCAAAGAGGTAAGTCATTTTGACAATGTCCTGAAATGTTTTGTTTCACTCAACTGGTTGGTGCTTTTATGTTTCATCTTGGTTTGCGTTCTTTACTCATTTTCAGGTTCCGTTTGTTCGATCGACTCTCAACCACGACGATGTCTTCATTCTTGATACAGAGTCCAAAATTTTTCAGTTCAGTGGTTCCAATTCGAGTATTCAAGAAAGAGCAAAAGCTCTTGAGGTTGTTCAGTACATTAAAGACACATACCATGATGGAAAGTGCGAGATCGCAGCTGTGGGTGAGTGAACTAAACTGTCAAAAACAAATGAAGGCTAAGGTTTTCACCAACTTTATTGTGCTTTTGTTGTAGATGATGGGAGGATGATGGCTGATGCTGAAGCTGGAGAGTTTTGGGGTTTGTTTGGCGGGTTTGCTCCGCTTCCTAAGAAATCAGCAGTCAGTGATGACCAAACCGCTGAATCTGATGGGATCAAACTCTTAAGGTATAATACAAAAGCTGCTTATTAATTGACCTATTACTGGCACAGATGACTATGTTCTGACTTGAGCCATGCTTGGTCTTTTCTAGTGTGGAGAAGGGACAGACAGAAGCCGTAGAGGCTGAGACTTTGGAGAAAGAGCTTTTAGACACTAACAAATGTTATATTCTTGATTGCGGTCTCGAAGTGTTCGTTTGGAAGGGAAGAAATACTTCAATCGACCAAAGAAAGAACGCAACTGAGGCTGCAGAAGTACATTTCTTCTCATGCACCAAACCAAAAGTCTTGTTTTGATGAGTTTTTGTTCACTGTCTTATTGTCATTCTTCTTCTTTTTCAGAAATTTTTCCGTTCGTCTGAACGTCCAAAATCAAACCTGATCAGTGTGATGGAAGGGTTTGAAACGGTGATGTTCCGATCTAAGTTTGATTCATGGCCGGCTACAAGTACAGTTGCTGAGCCTAGGCAAGGCAGAGGCAAAGTTGCAGGTGTAGTAGACTAATTATTTACTATTCACATTGATCAAATTGCTGATGTTTTAACATTCTAATGTGAGATACTTAATCTCTGTTTGTTTCTTCACCAGCTCTTTTGCAGCAGCAAGGAGTTAACGTTGAAGGCCTGGTTAAGACTTCTTCACCTTCTTCTAAAGACGAACCCAAGCCATACATTGATGGCACAGGAAATCTACAGGTAGTGACTATATGTGTTGCTACGTGCATTGATATGTTTGAGTAATCAAAACATAGTCCTCTGTTTTGTAACTATGAAATTTTGCAGGTCTGGCGAATCAATAACGAGGAAAAGATCCTTCTCGAAGGAGCAGAACAATCGAAGTTCTATAGCGGAGACTGTTATATATTCCAGTACTCATATCCTGGAGATGACAGAGAGGAATATCTTGTGGGCACTTGGTTAGGAAAGCAAAGCGTCGAGGTAAATTTCATCACAGACACACACATATTTATATATAGCTTCTTTCTCTCTATATATGTGCTCACTGATGATGATGATATATATAGGAAGACAGAGCATCTGCTATTTCCATGGCAAGCAAGATGGTTGAATCCATGAAGTTTATGCCAGCTCAGGTGCTTCTTCCTGTTGTTTCCGTTATAGATTCTAAGGTCAACATACATTTTGGATATAAATTTATTTGTCTAATACGTGCAGGCTCGCATTTACGAGGGAAAAGAACCGATTCAGTTTTTCGTGATCATGCAAAGCTTCATCACATTTAAGGTAGTATCTAAGTTTTTCCTTCATGTGCTCTTCTCTTAGTTTTGAATTGGTCTTTTATCGCAATCTCTATATATAAACAATCGTTTTCATTTGTCTCAGGGGGGTGTAAGTGATGCGTTCAAGAAGTATATAGCAGAGAACGAAGTCCCTGATAATACTTATGATGCAGAAGGTGTTGCGCTGTTTAGGGTTCAAGGTTCTGGACCCGAAGACATGCAAGCCATACAGATAGATGCGGTAAGTGTACTGAAACTCTCAATCAAAACAACCTTCTGGTTACTCAGTTTAGTACAGGTAATGCAATTAGTATCTGTTTCCAACAGGTTTCCACAGGGTTAAATTCTTCGCACTGTTATATATTACATGGTGATTCTACTGTTTTCACTTGGTGTGGCAATCTAACTTCCTCGGATGATCAAGACCTTATGGAGAGAATGTTGGATCTGATTAAGGTAATATATGTTAGTGAGCTCTTTTGTATATTTGGGAGCTTACCTCCTTATATCTCTCATTTGCTTGAACCTCTGGTTCTTGTTTATTTCTCTGTACAGCCAGATGAACACACCAAGGCACAAAAGGAAGGTTTAGAGACTGAACAATTCTGGGAATTATTAGGAGGGAAATCTGAGTATCCGAGCCAAAAGATCAAAAAGGATGGAGAGAGTGATCCTCATCTCTTCTCTTGCACTTTCTCAAACGGTAAAAACCATTTGCCAGCATTATTTTCTCATTCCAATAATTGATTTAACTTGTCTTTTGCATTTTCTGGTGGGTTTTGTTCTTGTGGATGTTGCTATCTTTTACCAGAAACACTAAAGGTAACGTATGGTTTTCATTTTTGTAACCCATGTTTATGCTATGATCCCACATCTCAGGTTCTTATCGAGACTCGTCTTTCTTTTTTATTCCCATATAGGTTACAGAGATCTTCAACTTCACTCAAGATGATTTGATGACTGAAGATATCTTCATTCTTGATTGTCACACTGAAGTATATGTCTGGGTCGGGCAACAAGTTGACCCCAAGAAGAAACCGCAAGTCTTAGACATTGGAGAGGTACTTAAGATTCATTTAACTCGATATAGATTAACATAAGTGTTCTTATACATCCTCTGCCTCGTTGTCTTCCTCAACAGAAATTCATTAAGCATGATTTCCTCCTAGAGAATCTAGCAAGCGAAACACCGATATACATCGTAACTGAAGGAAACGAACCACCATTTTTTACTCGGTTCTTCACCTGGGACTCTACTAAATCTGCAGTAAGTAACTTCTCTCTCCACACTTTCCCAAAATGCGCTCGCCCGAGTCTAACACTGCTTCTTTCAGATGCATGGGGACTCTTTCCAGAGAAAGCTCGCAATCCTAACAAACAAAGGAAAGCCGCTTCTAAATGTAAAAGCTTCACTTCATATAGTTACATGTGTGCAGAATCATTCTTTGGGTTTCTGTCTGACATGTTGTGTCCTTTTTTTTACTCAGAAACCTAAAAGGAGAGTACCAGTGTACAGCGGCCGGTCCAGCGTTCCAGACAAAGCGCAGCCACGGTCAAGAAGTGTGACCTCTACTGCAGACAGATCACGTGTGAGGGGACGGTCTCCAGCTTTCAACGCACTTGCTGCAAACTTTGGGAACGTAAGCACAAGAAACCTATCAACTCCACCACCTATGGTTGGCCCAATGGTCCGGAAGCTTTACCCCAAGTCTCATGCACCAGACCTCTCAAAGCTTGCACCCAAATCCGCAGCTATTGCTGCCCGCACAGCGCTTTTCGAGAAACCTAAGCCTACTCCTCAAGAAACACCAACTAGCCCCGGTTCATCTGAAGGTCTGCAGCAAAAATTAAAAAAAAAAAATCACATTTGAACACCCCAAACTTTGGTGAGATAGCTTGAGTTCTTGAGCTTACCCTTCTTTAATATTTTTGATGTATGAAGCTACAAATGGAGCAGAGGATGAATCAATGAGCAACATTAAAGAAGATTCAAAAGAAGAAGAAGCAGAAGAAGAGGAAAGCAACCTCCCTACATTCCCATACGAACGCCTCACAACCGACTCAGAGGATCCTGTTCCAGATATCGACCTCACTAGAAGAGAGGTTGGATTCTTTTAAGCACTTGTGACAGTATTATGAGATTCGTTTATCGGATTTGTGTGTTAATGAAGACAGCTTCTGTTTCTAGGCATACTTGACTTCAGCAGAGTTCAAGGAGAAATTTGAGATGACAAGGAGTGAGTTCTATAAACTGCCAAAGTGGAAACAAAACAAGCTCAAAACGGCTGTTCAATTATTCTGAAACACTCTTCTCTCAAGAACTCAAGTCTTCTTCTTCATCATCTCAACCCCAAAACCCGTAAGTTAGATCCATTTTTCGTCTCATCTTACTCTTATTGATAGACCAGGAGATCCGGTCTGATTGATAACTCAGATATTTGATCATGTTTTGATGCAATCCGGTTTAGTAGAGTCTATCTTATTAATCTTTTCTTCCTCTTCTTTTGCAGAGGAGGGCATCATACAATTATCTTCAATTTTGAGCTGCTTACAAATAATCAAATATTCATTCTCTATATATTTTTATATATACATAATTCAAATTTTCTAAAATGATACTTAGGATTACTTTTTTTTTTGTGTGTTTGTTTGTTTTATTATCCATCAGTGTGGCTGTGGTTCTTTCTATCTTATCTCTGTTGATTTATACTACTATTAAAGAACAATGTGAATAAAATCTTATCTTTAATCAGGTGGTCAGTAATCTTCCTTAATCCCATGTTTAAAATTTGTTTTGTCACTTTATGTTAACCCAAATAAAACGGATTTAAAAAAGAAAATATGAAAGTAAAAACATTAGATAACAAAAACAGGAAAAAAAAAGTTGCAAAAAAAGTGAGAGTAGTGAAGTAGAGTAGAAGCGACGGTGATTTCGATCTCGTTATTGGTTCTGATAGTTTCTGTACTATCCATGGCGACGGAGCATCCTTCCTTCGAGCTCGCCAAAGGCATCAATGGCCTCGACAAAATCATCCTCCGCGAGTCTCGCAACAGCTCCGCCGAGGTATTCTCCCCTCTCCCTTTTACTGTAGTTGCTTCTGCTCCGTGGAGATTGATCTGAGATTTTAGATCTTCTGTTTTGGTTAAGATCGATGTTGTAGTGTGATTGCGATTGTTGAATCTCTTAGATCCTTGAGGTTTTTAGCTCGTGTGGCTGTGTTATGTGTATAGTATGTGCATTGATTAACGGATCTGCGCGTTTATCTTTCTGATGAATGTGTAAATGTAAGCTTAATCTATGAATCTATAAGGTAAGTTAAAAGAGAATTGAGAAACCATGGGCGATGATAGATTGAGTTTTCTTAGAGAGACGATGTAAATTAACAAACAGAGTGTTACACTCTCTCTGTATGACCACTTTTCCTTTAATTTTAGTGATCTTGAACGAAATGCAGGTATACTTGTATGGTGGACATGTGACTTCTTGGAAGAATGAGAATGGAGATGAGTTACTTCACCTCAGTAGCAAGGTAATGCAGATCAAATACCATCTTCCATCTGATTTAAGCTTTGAGTTTCGTTTTCACAAAACGTATCATTAACGAAAATGTTTCAAATTACATTAGAAGTGCTCAAGGTTATGGGCCTTTTAACTTTGTGGAGAAAATAAAACGGTACCTAAAGAAGTTGAAGTTGGATGCTAAACATTTATTGTTAGATGTGTCTCATGATCTTTCTCTGATTGGTTGTGTGGTGTCTCTATGATGCAAAAGAGTAATTATCATTTTTATCTAGAATGATTGGCTCAAGGAAGTTGATAAAAGATTTGGGGGAAATTTTGCTTAAATTTCATTCTTTACATCGATCATTACTGTAAAGGAAAAGTTCTTTAGCTTAATTTCCTAAAGAAGCATGTGAATTAATAGAGGGTTTTTGATTTTACAGTCTAGTAATTGCTCATACTAGAGTAGTTTTTGTTTTTCCCTGTTATGTGAGTGTATGAGCTCCAAGGAATAGAGATCTGAAACCATGTGCTATGCATTGTACAGGCTGTGTTCAAGCCTCCAAAACCAATCCGTGGAGGGATTCCACTATGCTTTCCCCAAGTAAGTGTATATATTTCTTCCTTTGTTAGCTTCATTTCATTATTCAAATATGCTCATGAGATTATGTTTTTTGTTCATGCAGTTTAGTAACTTTGGTACACTCGAATCACATGGATTCGCTAGAAACAGGATCTGGGAAGTGGATGCTAGCCCACCTCCTTTGCCAACGAATTCTTCTTCTAATGCTTTCGTTGACCTGATCCTAAGGCCAAGTGAAGATGATCTGAAGGCATGGCCTCACAAGTAAGATTCTTCAAAACTCGGCTCTTTATATCTTCTTAGAACAGTATGCACGTATTAAACTAGAAATGTCTACATAGAATTTTGATACTTTTTCTTCATCAACTCACAAAGAAGAGCTGAAGAACATTGCTAACTTTCATCTCGGTGTATTCCTTTCAGTTTTGAGTTCCGGATGAGAGTAGCCTTGGGATCTGAAGGAGAATTGACACTGACATCTCGTATCAGGAACACCAACTCTGATGGAAAGCCATTTACATTCACATTTGCCTATCACACCTATTTCTCTGTCTCGGACATCAGGTAATCTCATTTTACATTCATGTATTTTCATGCCAACTTGGTGCGATTTTACTGGTCATTCTTGAAACTGAAGCCTGGCTCCCCTTGTCTTTTGTTTTCATTTTCCCAAAGTGTGGAGCTATATTCTATCAAACTCCTACATCTATCTTTCCAGGAAGGTTTAAAATAGAAATACTGACATACATTGTTTTGCTTGTGGTCAGTGAAGTACGAGTTGAAGGATTGGAGACGCATGATTATCTAGACAACTTAAAGAACAGAGAACGTTTTACTGAACAGGGCGATGCGATAACTTTTGAATCCGAAGTAAGTTTACGATCCCAGTCTCTCCTTGCTTTCTGATTTCTATTTGTATCATCACTCAGAAAAAAAAAACTTGTACTTGTTCAAAATAAAATAGATTGACAAGATCTACCTGAGCACTCCTACGAAGATTGCTATCTTGGACCACGAGAAAAAGAGGACTTTCGTTGTTCGCAAAGACGGGCTTGCTGATGCTGGTAAAACCTTCAGAATCCTAGTTTTATAAGTATTAGACTATATTACAAAGCAAAAACTGAGTCATATTCATATTTTCAGTGGTGTGGAATCCATGGGATAAGAGATCAAAGACGATATCAGACTTGGGAGATGAAGACTATAAGCATATGCTTTGTGTTGAAGCTGCAGCTATCGAAAGGCCAATCACATTGAAACCAGGTGAAGAATGGAAAGGAAGACTCGAGCTCTCTGCAGTTCCTTCTAGTTACTCCAGTGGACAGCTTGACCCCAAGAAAGTCCTCGAGTGATACTCCTCCCTTTCTCTTACAGGTAACTTCAGTTTCAATTTCTTTACTTTTTAGATTCTTCATGGACACTTTTGCGTGTTTCAAACTTCAAAACATACAAATATTTCGTTTTAATTCTAGTGTTTTTTTTTTCTATTTTACATATTCTGTGGTATCCTGATTTTCTTTTGTTTTTGCTAACTTAATACCATAGGGTTGATAAAATTACATTTGGATTGTGCAGTACTATGAAGAAATGAGTGAAGGGAGGCGTGAAGATGTTCATCGGACTATTATACTATAGAAAAAAAAAAACTGAGTTCAAATAAAAAAAAGAGATCTGGCTTCTTATAGTTCTCTTTTGTTACCAGAGACATCCACGATTTGTGGATCAAAGACAAGAAGAGACTTGCACTCGTTAAAAATTGTGGTTTCATTATATTTTAAGGTACATTGGAACACCAATCAGTGCTTGTGTCTAAGCCCTTGTCTGGTGTGATCCAAAGGTATTTCAAACTTCTCACACGACCAATCTCCATTAGAGCATGACTTTTTGAGTTTTGCATTTTGAGTTTTGCACTATGCATTAGAACGAAGGGGTGTTAGAGAACTTGCCTATTTTCATTCCAAAATATCGTTATGGTTTAGATACAAGATTAAGAAAGTTTGATAGGAAAAGAGAAGGATCTCAGAAGATTTAATGCCAGAGCTTGAGGCAGACTCCAGCAGGTACAACACCAGTTGTTGATGATCTCTTGCTCAGTATGCTTTCTGAGAATGTATCCACAAGCTGTTGTCCCAAAGAAGATGGATCATCCATGAATGTCTCAACAAAAACCTTCACAACTCTAACTTCACGATGAGTAGCTCTTAAGCTATACCATGTCAAGAACCTTTCCCTGAAATTCTTGTCTATATGCCCTTCTTGCTCTAAGCATCTAATGGTCTTCACTATATGACCCAAGTCTTTATCTCCCACTCCATTTGTCACAGGTTTCTTGTTCGCCATTGCTGTTATTGATTTGGATCTTTTATTGTGCTCTCCTTGCTTGCTATTATAATTATCTCTCCTGCAGGGTGTTACAACCAAATCTCTTCCCTCTATCTCGTTGACTTTCCTTTTTAGGAGCCTCCTTTCTTCAAGCTCAGATTCTACTTCACCTGCACTACATTGTTCAGTGTTGTCATTGTCACCATTTTCTTTGCAGCAGCTTTTACGGACATTGTTGGATTCATCTTCAGGCAAAGATGGATTACTACAAAGACCACTTCTCCGAGCATCGTCTCCGTGATCCTTCAACGTTGAGAACTGAAGCAAAGACTCACCTAAGTCACCTTCCTTATTAAAGGCCACAACTCCGAGACAGAACTCTGTCTCGGGTTCAAGTCCTTGGATGGTAGACTTTGTCTCAGGTAGATAAACAACATAATTCACCTGAGAAGTGCACTCTGTATCCTTAGTATTTCGACAAAACAACCTGAAACCCGTGATCCGGTTTTGAGAAGAAGACGACTCCTCTGAGTCTAATCTCACAGTGACTGATCTTGCTTGAATCTCTTCTACTCTCACGCTCATCTTGTCACCTAACGAGAACTAAAGTCAAAACATGGTTCCAAAAAAGAACAAGATTCGAGCAGAAAACTAACCTTGTCTTGAAACAGAATCTGATGTTGGCGAGACAATTTTGTCTAGAGCTTCCATTGCAAGAGAACACAGCTTCTGAACTTGTGCTCCTGAAGAAAGTCTATTTACTATCCCTCGAGCCATCTTCATCTCCGGACTCACTAACGGACCCACATCAGCCTCTAGCTTCTTCATCGCCTCATCCATGAGTTCCAACAGATTCCGATACCTCTTTGTACTTCTCAACAGTTTCTGTCCTAAAGAAACACGGTAGCAGAGAACATCCACACGCCGAGTCTCCTTCGCCACTTTCACTTGCTTCCTCCAGCATCTGTAAGTTCACACACATTATTACACTATACTATCCGAACAAATCTATACCCATAAGATAAAAAACTTACCCAAGCAAGTCATTATCTTTGCCACAAAACATGCAGTGAAACCTATCATCATTACACCCAATCCCATACCCATCTTCCTTCAAAGCACACTCCACATGACAAGACAACCCACAAGCCTCACATGCAAGCCATAGGCTCGGATCCTTATTATCATCAAAGCTTTTACAAACACAGCAAGAACATCTTCTACAGAAAGTATCTTCACTTCCAAGCGCAGCTCTACAAGCTAAATTCTCGCAGCAAATGATGTAACTAGTCGTCTTCTGTTTCTTCCTCGAGGTTTTACGGTCAGGACAAGAGGTTTCACCGAGAGGACGAGAGACAAGGTTCAGTAGGTTTTCAATGAGTTTTGGTTTGGTAAGACCAGTATAGTTCCTCTCTTTACCCATCTCTGCACATATGATCTTCATTATCTCGTTACGGCTCCATGAGTTTAAAAGCTCTGAAGCTTCTTCTGGTTGGCTGGACAATGCGTGGATGAGTTCTCTTCTCTCACTCACATTCAAACCTTTCTTTTTTGGAAACTCAGTGCTTATAAGACCTGCAAAAAAAAGAAATGCACAATGCTTTAATCGATTTTGTGAATTTTGTGGGTAAAAGATCATTCAAAGTTTTGAACTTTGTCAACGAAAAGGATGAGTCTCAACCACCCATGAACCTAAAATTTCAACAATGACGACGAACAACGAATCCAATGCGAGAAATAAAAGAGTTTATTGTTCGTATTTTCAACAGTTCCGACAGTGAAAACGACGTCGTGTTAGCAACCTAAACGCATGATGAAACTAGAACAGTAATAAGACAAAAGACGTTCACGTCGAGAGGAAGAAGGAATGGTACGTACCTTGAAATGAAGAAGGATCCATGTCTTCTTCTGGGCCCACATTACTATCAAAACGCCAGATCTTTGAGAGCTGCAGATCAGTTTCCAGACAGAATAAGAACAAAAAGTTAAATAATGTAAATTTTATGAGTTAAAAAATAATAATAATAATATAGTTATTAGAAGAAAAGAAATATAAAAACAAATCACAAACAATCTGAAATGAAAAAAAAAAACAAGAACATACAAAGTTTTGATCAGAAAAAAAAAACATACAAAGTTCTATTAAGAAAGAAGGGATGAAAAGTCAGACTTTTTTTCCCTAAATTAAATCTTTAAGTAACCAAAAAGGAAACCCATGAAGCTCTCCTAACATAGTATAAAATGTACGTGGAGAGACATAGATTTGAAGAGAACTCAGTCTTTAAGCTCTATACAAGAACAAATGTTTTGTTCATTTGAAAAAATAATAATACACAGAGAAGAAGTATATACTATAAATAAAGGAGATCAAAATGAGGATTATTTCGTTGTTTCACCGAATGAAAAACTTCCAACAACAACAGCTACAACAAAGAAAAGTTTTATTACCGAAGCAGCTTGCATTTTCTTTTCCTTTGTGTTCTTCGTTTTTTTCTCTCTGGTTTTTCTATCTTTCTAGGTTATTAGAGTTTGTGAAAAAATGAAATTAAATACACTGTTGACCGGGTGATTATGATTGAGCGGTTAGATGGCGGGGCTGAGATGCTAACACGTTTCAACTTCGACCTACCTGCTGCACGAAACTAAGTCACAATTATTCTGGTCACTTTACACGGATATAGATCTATGTTTTAAGGTTTATTTGAATATTTGGAGAGAGTGTCTATCCGTGGACTGCACCTCAGTCTTGTCTCTCTATGGGTTGGGATATTTCAAATTAAAGAAAAAAGAAAAAAGAAATTTAATACACTATTGGTTTCTCTGACTTCCTCTTTTTCTAGATGTTTCTAGCACAAATGGATCCTCTTCGTTTCTGAAAGCTTTTTTTTTTCTTTTATGTTCTTTAAAGTTTCGTTTTATTCTGTAAACATAAAGACAAAAATGTTGTAAATATCTGATAACTTCACGTGGGTCTCGAAGATATTATATATACACAAATGCTTTGATATGACTGGCAGCCAATGTTGAGCTTATTTACATAACTTTTTTTATTAATACCCCAAAATATTAGAAAGAATTATAAGAATATTTCAGTTTCCCAAAAAAAGAAAAAAAAAGAATTATAAGAATATTTCAATAATAGAATTGACTACCTGTAGAACGATTTGAGATTGAAATAACATTAACATTTAGTTATTCTATGCTCTATCGGTTGATCAGTTATGGAAGCAACACACTTAATCCTATAGATTGGATATTACTCCTACCATTCTAGACTACCACTAGTAAGTTAACTTTTAGTTAGCAAATGTTTATGTTTATATGTCAGTAGCAGTTGAATTTGTGTTTCGTGAACAACCCCACTGCAAACCAATTGTTTTCTATTTTGTTAAAATGTTATAAATTGATTAACTTACATAATCTACTTTAGTCCAAAAAAAAACCTACATAATCTATTGCCTTTTGGTTCATTTTAAAAGTGTATACACTATGTCAGTCACTCTACAAACATAGCGTACTATTTAACTATATATAGTACGAATAATGATATATATATTAACATTTTAATTGATGTCAAAAGTTATTAACATATTAATTTTGCCCATAAAGAAGGTCGGTCCAAAAACCAAGAAAGGTACTTGCCATTGCCATGAGATGGTGCTATCCTATTAGCATAGTACATACGATTTCTTCCACTAGTTCTAGAACGGATAATGTTTTGGTAAAATAAAATAGGAAATATTCATTTGGTAGTTATGTTAGAATACACAAACGATTGATTTGGAATAGAATGTTTACCGTTAAAATATTTGAAAAAAAAAAAACACATTTAGATAAATTAACTTATAGTGGTTTAGTGGTTCAAAGACTTTCTATATTAGAGTCACTTTCGACTGAGAGACATTAATTTCGGTGTGTTTACTTTTTCAACCAAACGATTTAAAGAATTGTGTCACTTTTTTTACTGAGTTATGAACATGGTATATTATATCGTTTGGTATTGATTACATCTGCAGCAAGAAGTTGACAGGCTTGTAAGAAATTAGCCTTCCCGTGAGCTTGTGCGTGGTTTAAAACACGTACTAGAGTCGATCATGCATATAATAATATTAAGATTTTGATTCTCCAAAAGGAGCAAGAATCTTTGATAGTGACACATCTAAAAGCTGAATATACATAATAACTTAGATAATCCAAGGAGAGGTTTGGGTGATGGTCTCAAATACAGTACTACCACGACTACTACAGTTCTGACAATCTCTTGAGCAAAGAACCTTCACTTGGATCCATGGTTTTCGAGTTCCAACATTCTCACACTCCCTGTAGGTATAAAGATACACTATATTAACGCAGATGATACATCAAATAATTTAAGAAGAAAGAATGCAACAGAAAAATGAAGACGAGAGAAGTTTACAAGTATACCTCAGCTGGCAATGGAGCTATGGATTCCCTGCAACAAGTTTAGCATTGTTTTAATTTGGTTCGTATTATTATCTTCGTTTAAGCCAGACCTATGTGCTAGTTTCAAAGATAAGAATACCTTTCGCTGCTCTGATTTTGGGAGGTGTTTACACATTATGGACTCCTGCAATGGATAAAAAAACATCATCATTGTAGAAGGAAATAGATGGCTGAACAAAATGTCTAAGTGGCAAGTAAAGAAAAAGGACCTGTTCTTGGATTATGCTTCTTGCCTCAACGAGCTGAGCTTCCAGTTCAAGCTCTCTCTCTGTTGCTTCAGAAGTAACAGATGCTCCTTTAGGTGCATCTTGTAACTGAACCATGCGTTCCTTTAATTTATCCCACCAAGGGAAATAAGAAAGAAACAGAGCTAAGAATTTAGCTAGGCAGTAATAAAAGATCGATATTGCATAAATGGAAATGCCGTTAGTAGAAAACCTTTATGGAAGCCATCTTAGTGCGCAAACTTTCTTCTATTTGACCTCTAGCCATCCGGAATGGTAGATCAAAGACATCCTGTGTAAATGACTAGTTAGATATTGGCTAGGCTAATCAATGATCTACCATAATAAAAGATTCAATCATTACCGTCTTTCCACCCAGTGGAGATTGTGAAGGATCAACCTCACGTTTCTCTTTGCCAGCCAATGAAGGATTAGCTGACCCGTTTGGAGCGTTTAAGAAATCACGCATGTCTGTCTGCAACAAAACCCATAGAAATTTTTTTTGCTTGTGAATAAACATGTTAACATACTGAGGTTAACACAAGTGTGAAGATATAGCTTACCTGCATGGATCGAAGCAATGCTCTTAGGCTAGTGTTCTCAGCCATTAACTCCTGGTTTTTTGCTTCATAGGCATCCACCTGCAGGGATAACATTATTAAAGAAAGGCCATTGAAACTCTGCGCAATGTTAATGAACTGTTATAGTTAGACTCCTACTATCTTTTTGTAGAAGTCAGTATCAGTCTTCTTGCCATTCCAGGTCCCACGCTGCCTCCCTTCTTTCTGTTTAAATACATCAGATTAACAGTAAAGTGGAAGTCCAACATTCATCATTAAGGACTGGAAAACCATTAAGGACTGGAAAACCATTAAGGATGCTAGTAGAGGACCTGTAGCAAATTCATGATCTCCATTCCTGATTTCGATTCTTTCTTTTTCTCCATCAACACTTGATTCAACCGTTCCTGCGAGTGAAACAAAATTATCTTTCATATTGCACAAACATACTACACAAGAGTCACTTCCACGAGAGAGACGATTCACAACCTGTAATTTGATGTAATCCTTTTCTTTTTTCTTCATTTCATGTATCTGTTGAGCTTTGACTTGCTATACAGAGATTGGAATAACAAATGTAAAAAAATCCATCAGTACAACTTTATCTATATGAAGTATCTAATCAAAGCAGCATATAAACTAATCAGACCTGGTTGCCGATCACCATTCTTTGAAACTCATCCCTCTCCTGCTGTAGCTTTTCAATTTGGGACTTCAAAGCTGCTGTATTTTTCGCTTCCTGTCCAACGAGTGAATCCACAATCAATCAATCTAAGAAAAAGCCAAAAAAAAACATGACAAGACTCACTGTTCTAGTAATCGTTGCAATTTCCCTGTCCTTGTGTTGGAGCTGGGCATCAAGCCTCTCAACTTTAGCTTCAAGTCTAGCTATATCCGATTGTTGTCTATAAACAAGTAGTAAAGAAACCCAAATAAAACATAAAGAACACCTTCAAACAGTTTCCAATAATCAAGAGTAAAATTTTAAACATCAAACTAGATCAAAGCAGCATAAACCAACACATTTAGCTGATGAATTACATATGAAAATCAAGATCCCAGACTTTATAATGGAGGTCAAATATAATCATAGCTGAAACACTAAATAAGTAAAAACAGTGTCTAATATCAAGTGGATTCTAAACGAAAATCACACCCAAGCTCCATACCAATTGTCAACCCTCTAAGTGTAAGGTTCAGTAAACACAAAAGAGAGAAAGAGTTTCACCTCTGCCTCTGCTCATTAGCAGATTCTCTAAACTCCAAGTCACGTTGTCGCTGCTGAAGCAACGAGTACATACAATTACAGGTCCTCGAGATAGAAACCTAATCAACAACAACAAAAAAAACTAATCAAAAACATCACCACAACAATAAAGATTGCAGGAGTAAAGACGAATCAAAACAAACCGGATCATTCGAAAAGAGATCGAGCGAGGCTGGGAATCCAAATGTAACCATAGTCTGATTCAAGTACTTGGCACAATGCTCCAGATTGTCCACGTTCGCGAATGTGTAATCCCTTCTCAAAATCCAAAACACACAACAATCAAAAACCCTAACTATACTATTACTAACTCATCGGAGAAGATAAAAACTAACCCAGTCGCGGACTGAGGTAACACCTGTGAAGCATAAGACACGAAATGAATCACTGAGCTTAAAATTTTCGAGAGGAATGTAGAGAGAACGCATCGGGAGAGAGTAAATCTTACTTTGGGATCGAACTCGGCATCAGTCGGCGGCATTTTCGAATGGCTTCCTCCGGGAAAGCGACGGCGCGAGGCGACGATGAATCACAGGAACAGATCTAATCGAGCTGAAGGAGAGAGAGAGCGAAAATAAATTCAAAAATCAAATTACTGAAAACGGAATGTTTCTGAAGAAGTGCAGAAAAAGGTTTAATTAAAAGAACCTCTCTCTCTCTCTTTGCTTTTTATTTCAGTAATAATCAAAATGACTTCTTCTTTTTTTTAATAATCAGCTCTCATTTGCCTATGGTGATGAGTGGTGGATGAGTGTATGAATCCAGTGTATTCATCTTCAAGCAAGGAGAAACATGGGCCCACGCCGTTTAAATTGGGCTAATGGGCCTGTACAAGGCTCAATGATTTATGTTTTTGACTTGTGCTTTACCATAATGTATGGCAGGCATGTACAGAATCAGAGAACAAAGTGAGAAGCATGCAGTACCCTTCCATTGCAAATCATTATCAAATGTATAGGATTCTTACAGAAAGCAATAACATGAGTAATTATTTATAGAATCACTATAAACTAAAGACAAGCAAGGAAAGAGATTTTAAATAAAGTTATCACATATAAACAAGATGAGAGATATGAAAGAACCTGACTTGCTGCAACCCATCCCCCTCAGAAAAAATCTACATAAACATCACTCAAAAGTCCAAAAATTACCCAGCATAGCACCACGGATCACCTAAGTCCACAAATCCCCTCCCCTGTGATCACAAACTCGCAAAAAGAAGCAGGCAAATGAGGCGAAAAAACAACATCAAGCCGTCTCCTAGCTCTTCTAGACACAGAACTCGAACCACTCTCATCATCCTCCCTTCTCTCTTGACATATACTATCATCACTCCGTGAGATGAACACTCTAGAGTTCACACAATTAGCCCAAGCCAATCCCAAAGCAGGAACAACTCGTCTCCCAGACGAATACAAACACCTCAAATTCCCAATCCTCAACCCACTCAACCCATCAGAAGACTCCACATAATCAGTCACCTGATTCGTAATCACAACCGCCAAACCGAACTTATTAGCCAAATGCTTCAACTTCCCTGATACCTTGAAAAACAGAGAAGATCTCTTCCTGAGATCAGACGGTGTGTTCTCAAACTCCGATCTGAACAACGCCGCGACAGAGTCAAGCACAATCAGCTTCAAAGGAAGCCTCGTTTTAGAGTTTTTAACAAAAGATTCTATCTTAGGCATTACGTCGAGCAGGTGGTCTACAGAGTGGACGTTTTGTACGAAGACGTGATCGCACGGATTATCGTTGTGATCCGCGTAGATACTAGGGTTTGATAGGTGAAACGATCGTGAGAGCTGGTGGAGACGGCGAAACGGGAAGGGGGACTCTGAGTGGAGATAGAGAGAAGAGCCGTTGAGTCCGCCGTTTGAAATCGGGAGCTGGGCGCAGAGTGAGAGCTGAAGGCAGAGCTGTGTTTTCCCGCAGCCGCTCTCCGCTACGATTTCTGTTAGAGAATCGCAGGGGAATCCGCCGTGGAGACATGCGTCGAGGGTTTCGCAGCCGGTGGTTAGCTTCGGGGTCGTCGGCGATTGTGAGACGAGACTCCGCGGCTTCATTTTCCCATTTCACCGCCAAAAGCTATCGATTTTGAAAGAAACAAAAAAAAAGTAGTTCTTTATTTGGGCTTTTAAAAACTTCTCTTTAGGCCCAATAAGGTAGCAGGTGATGTACCAAACGTTGTCGTTTAAGGATATCACTCCCTTCAAAAATATAAAGACCCCATTGTTTTTAACTGGGCCTGCGTTCAAACTCAGGTTTAGGCCCAAGATAGTAAGACAAGAATAAGAGTGATGTAGCAAACGATGTCGTTTTATGAATATCACTGTCATTTCCTTTTCTTTCTTCTTCTTCCCCGATTTTTCTCAGATCTGATGAAGCTCTGAATGATTAATCGAACGGGGAGGCTACATCGAGATTGAAGGTTCACGAGTTATAGAAGAATCTCACAGATCAAATTCGAATCGCGATCATGTCGTGCTTAGCCCTAGCTCTCCAACCGGTGAACGGATCTGACATCTTACTCCAAACCAGAGAATGGTTCCCACCAGCACGAGCCCTAATCGCTCTCTCATACTTCCGCCAAACGCGTCAAGCATTCTCCTCCTCAAAGCAGCAACAACCTTCTTCCAATCGTAAACACACTCAACCTTCTTCCTCCTCCTCCTCCGCCGCAGATCCCGACGACGCAGCCGCGGCGGAATTCGTAGGCGACGATCCACTCGCAGCTTCAAACGGACAAGTAATCGTCGGCGTGGAGAGCAAGTACCGCGTCGTCTACCGACTCGTGAACTCGATCTACATCCTCGGCGTCACCGTGGCTGATCACGACAACTCGATCAACGTCTTTGAGTGTATCCACATCGTGAATCAGGCCGTTAGCGTTATCGTAACTGCCTGCCGTGGAGTCGATGTGACTCCTGAGAAGCTTGGGAGGAAGTACGCGGAGGTTTACATGGCGCTTGACATCGTCTTGCGTGGTGTTAGTAACATTCGCTTAGCTGCTATGCTTGGTGCTATGCACGGAGATGGAATCGCGAAGATGGTTCACTCTGCTTTGGATACGGAGAATAAGATCAGAGGAGCTGATAGCTGGATGGCTGTGGAGTCTCACGCCGCGGAGCATCAAGCTGCTGTGAACGCCTTCTCCAATGCGAGATTCGAGTTGCCGGCGGAGACTATCGCTGCAGGTGATGAGTTAGCTGCGAGTTTAGCTCCTGTGGTGCAAGAAACGGAGCAGTTGAAGGAAGAGCCGGAGGTGGAGAATAAGGATCCTTTCGCGGCGAGTGAGACTATTAATAAGGAGAAAGAACTTGTAGGTGGGTTCAAGAAGACGAAGGATTCTTCTTCAAATGATCTGACTTTGGCTTTGGCTGGAATCGAGGTGACTACATTGCCTCCAGCTGAAGCAACACAGTCTACACATATTAATGTGGAAGGTTTCGAAGGGGAGTACGGTGGGATTGCGTTCAGCAACGAGCAGGCCACGATTGGAGAGACTTTTGAATCGTTTAGTGATGCGTGGGGAGGTGGGTTGGATCCTTCAGAGTTTATGGGACCGAAGAAGATTCATAAGAAGGAAGGACTCGGCGGGCTTGAGCTCTTGCACACCAGTGATCCCAAGGCAGTGGAAGGCAAAGATGGAGGTAATGTCGATAACTTAGTTAAGAAGCCTGAGATGAAAGGTCCTGAAATGTATATCTCTGAGGAAATTAGAACCGAGTTTAGAGAATCATTGCTTGCTAGAGTAGGACTAATGGGTGTCATCTACTTAAAAACAATGCCACCTAAAGGCTCTGGTGAAGAGAAAGAAACAGAGTTCTCGTTCCGTGTTGAAGGTACTACTCCTGTTAAGAGATTCGCTATGCAGAGTTCTCGGATCAGTAGCTTAGGGAACGGTTTGTTTCACGTTAGAACCGCTCCTTCAGAGGAACCAATCCCTATCTTGAAGTATAGCTTGCAACCTAAGCTAACACCTTTGCCTCTTAGAGTACGAATGGTGAAACGAGTTAGTGGGACTTTACTCTCAGTAATGATACAATACGTCTCAAACCCGGACCTAGCTGAGCCTCTGAGAGACGTCGACTTTATTCTGAAACTCCCTGTTGATCCCACGTTGCTCAAGGTTTCTCCTAAGGCGATACTAAACAGAACCGATCGAGAACTGAAATGGCAAGTCCCTGAGATTCCTCTCAATGGAAGTCCCGGGAGGCTAAGAGCAAGGATGCCTTTAGACACAGATAACAGCGAGGAAGAACCAGAGATCATCTGCTATGTGAAGTTCTCGGTTCAGGGAAAAAGTTCTTTGTCTGGTATCAGTTTACGCCCAGCTGCTGAGGGCAATACGGATTTTTATGAGGTAGATCACAAGTTCGAAACCGGAATCTACATGTGCAATTGATAAAGTTTCTCTTTAAGAGAGTTTCATTTGTTTATAAATTTTCTTAAATGTTATAATGAGTTTGGCCGTTGTTGGAAGTTAATTCTGTTTTTTCTTTTTCATGTAAGGTTTTGTGTACTTGTGTATCTTGACCTCTCCTGATTGTTATTTTATCTGTTTTTATTACATTTGTTTTTACATTTAGTTTTGGGTGATGGTTGTTATTTGATATTTCGGTATAGGAAACAAGGTATACAATATTTAGTTTATCAAAATTCTTCCACTTTGTTAAATGATGGGTTGTTAAAAATTATTTAAATAAATGTATTTTTGTTGAAAGAGAAGCTATTTTATTTTATCATATAAAGATAAACACAAACAATTTTTAAAAGTTTCTGTAAATATTATTCCCCCGTTTCAAAGTGTATGACATTTTAAAGAAATTTGATGTTTCAAAATATAAGATATGTAGCTTCACCCTGAAAAACACAATAAAATCACCATTTCTTTAGATTTAGAAACTCACGCCACAACACAAGTACAAGACACACAAACAGAACACTTTTCTCAGAAATTTTAATTTCTTTTCTTTTCTTTTAGTACTTTTCAAAATAAATCATTTTTGCTTTACCTGAGAGGCCTGCTAGCTAGTAGCTTGGGAGTCATTGAAAAAGTATGAGATTTATCTTACTTTAGATTGAAACTGAACACTAGGAATGTGCTGGACTTTGTAGTAATCTTCCCCACCTTGTTCAAGTTTTCTCGTCCACTCTCTCCTCATATATGTAATCCTAAGCTCCTTTAAAGAACGAACATACTTGAGCCCAAACGGAAGTTCCTTCAACTTTTGGCAACTCTCTATAACCAAAGTATGAAGACATGGCATCGACCCTGCCTCTACTAACCACTCTTCCAACGCCTGTTGTCCTATTATCTCCAAAACACGTAACTGAGGAAACCCGCCTTTCGAGCAAATCATTCTTTTCCCATCAAAAGCACCTGGTGACAGCTCAACTGACTTCAAATGAGGTAAGCTTTCTAAAACAGGCATTGGATCCTCCCCCATGTTGCACATGAAGAGAGATATGTGGGCAAGGTGGGGTGGGAACTGATGTTGATCAAGAAGTGGAAGGAACTGATGAAGATAATCAAGACACACACGGGATAAATAAAGCTTCTCAAGGTTTCTAAGTTCACTGAGCGAGGACGGTAAGGTTTCAGAAGTGAAACTGGAGCTGAGATGTAAGCGGAGGGTCCTTAGCTTAGTCATACCAAGGAGATCCATCACACTACTGTGTTTTGTTGAGAAACCCCACAAGAAATCTAGGTTCACTAGACCACTCAGTTCCAGCTTTGTTTTGTAGTCCATAAACCGAGGTAAGACAAGATACCTTAGCTCTAGCATCTCTTTCAAAACATTTGGGACATGAACTGGATTCCATGAGACACCCAAGTTCAAATGTAGTAGAAGCTTTAGATTTCTCAGAGATGAAGGTAAGAAAGATACCCTAGCATGGTCTAAGCTTAAGAATCTCAGGTGGATGAGCTCTCCAATGCTGGAAGGTAACACCCCTCCTACAGGTTCTACCCAAGAAAGATCTAAAACCCTGAGCAATGGTAAATTTCTGAAGACTTGAGCTAACTTTATAGGATAATTTTCTTCACCAAGAGTAAAAAAGAAAAGAGATCTGACTTTTGGTTTCGGATTTATTTTCTTTCTCAGCATCCTAAGTGTACCACAATGCACAACGAGTCTGCGAGGAAACTGAGAGTTATTTACGGCAAAGTTGGTAGGGGATTTGACGAGTTGGAGAAACTTCTCTTCTTTGGCTTTAGATAAACATACTTCTCTCATCATGTCATGCATTTGAAAATATTCTTTTCTCAAACTCGCATGTTTTCCTCCAGCAGTTATAACCATGTTTCTTCGTACTAGCTCGTCCATGTACCCTTGTCCGATTTCTCGAATGGTTGGTCCATCATCACAGGGCACTATCATTCCTTCTGCAGCCCAGCAGCTGAACAAGTGCTCCGCGTCTATCGCGTGATCTTCAGGGAAATGAGCTAGGTAAAGGAAGCAATGCTTTAAATGGACCGGCAAATTCTCGTAGCTCATAGACAACACTCGATTAACTGAACTTGGATTGTTATCATCATGAACAACGAGCTGAGCTCCAATATTGTCACATACTCTTTCCCATTCAAGAACTGTATGTTTCGTAGCTAACAACCCTCCCAACACTTTAACCGCTAAAGGTAATCCTCCACAATATGTGACCATTTTCTTACCTCTATCTTCTAATTCTCCATTAATAGTTTCGCCTCTCCTAGTGAATACTATCCTTTGACATAGGTTCCAACTTTCTTCGGGAGTGAGGTGTTTTAGTCTAAAGGGATAACATGTGGGATCTGCATGAAACCCAACACCTTCATTGCGAGAAGTAAGTATCATCTTCCAACCTACAAAATTCTATTGTTGTTATTTTCTGACTTGTACAATCAAATATACTTCAAGACGAAGAAGAAGCAAAGTATTCATGTCAGCTTACATTTTTGGGGTGGAAACACAGCTTTTATTCGATCCCAGTCATGTGTATTCCATACATCATCAAGGACAATCAAATATCTAGATGTTTCCAACATTTGAAAGAGTGTAACCTGGAGAGTATAGACTCATCCATCTCCAAAACGTATTTGTCATGTGGTCTAAGATCTTTCAAGATCCTTTGCCAAACATGCTTCTGTGTAAACTCTTGCGACACAAAAACCCAAGCGAACCCTTCAAAACGTTGCCGGACACATTCATGATTAAAAACTTGTCTAGCTAGAGTCGTCTTACCAATACCGCCCATCCCGGATATAGAAACCACTTGAATGTTATTATCATTCTCAACCAAACAACCAACCACCTCTTCAACACTACGTTCCACCCCGACAAGATCACTTTCGAAATCGTTAGAAAATGTTTGTCGGATCTCGCTTTGCTCCCTTTGTCTCTCTTGCAGTGAAAGTGAACGCCGACCATAGATGATCTGTGGTATACCAAAACTTTGTATTCCTTCGACCACCTCAGAGATTCTCTTGGTTATGCATTCGACATCCCAAGCGAAACTCCAAAGATCGGGTAAGAAACATGCGAGTCTTTTCACACGCTTCTTGATCCCTTTCTCTTTTCTTCTAGTTTCTTTAAGAAGATAAGACTCGATTATGTCGTCAGCATCATAGACAATATCTTGAACATCTTCCAAGAAGTTTTTGAGTCTTTCGCTCTCGTGTTGTCTGGCATATGCATCTCTTAACATCGACTGTAGTCTTCTTAGCTGACGCTTTAGTCTAGCTACTCGCTCGTCGATTCCATTCAATCTTTCGGATTCTCGACTCAAGAGCTCCAAGAGCTTCTCAACACCAAACGTCACGATTCCTTCAGCCATTATAACCTGTTTTAAGTTTTGAGACCAAAAGGTTTATTTATGTATAACATATGGAACATATTCAAGTTTCGTTAAATATAAGTGGATCAACGCAAAATAAAGCAAAAGCAATATTTATACGAACAAGATATTATACCTTCTCTAAAGCAGATCTGCCTCAGGGTTACGACGTTCTTTGGAAGAAGAAGATAACTAGGCTAATGAAATTATAATGGATCAAAGCAATAACACGTAGCAAGACATTGACTCCAATAGAATAATTGGCTCCAAGTCAATTTCATTTTGTCCAGCTACCAATCCATTGGTAAACTAATTATGATTGCCAATCATTTTGAATTGGTCCTCCACATTAGATAAAGATTCAAAACTAAAGCTGGCTCTGATCACAAAGTGTATGGTTGACCCATAAAATCGAATATTGGTCTTCACCAAGTCAAATATCTAGTAATCTATTCAGATTACTTGCAACTAAATAAAAAATATCAACTATTAAAATAAAATTAATTATATGACATTGTTGTCTTGTTACTTGTTTTTACCTAAAAACAAAAAAAAAAATACATTTTCTTAAATTATCATAATAATTTGTTTGTACCACATAATAATTTTCTTAGGTTCGTGTTTCTTGGTCGTAACTCAAATTACCACTAGAGCCGACTCTGAGATTTCAAAGGTTTACAAAATTTAATAAAAAATTTAATATGATTTCAAAGGTTTACAAAATTTAATAAAAAATTTAGTATTTTTAACAAATTAGAAATATATACTTATATATATTAACTCAAAAAGGAAGTTTAGGATCCAAAACCGATGTTTCACTTGCCTATGTTCAGCACTGATCTCGTTTCGGTTCGTCAAGTTGATCGAACAGTCGATGTCTTCGATCACAATGATCGACTTAGAACTTGTTTTCATCAGCAGCTTCCTCAACTCCATGCGAACGTCTGAGCTTGATGTCTTTGAGTGACGACGTGTTCCCAGAGGACAGTTATGTTGTTCAAACTGTCGACGACAATGGAGTTGTTGTTGGAAAGACCGAACGTGATGGAGGAAGAGTTGACGGTGTGGGTGAGGCTTAAACGGTTTATGGAGACGGAGGAGCTGAGGTAAAGGTGGACAGCGTTGTAGAGCTCGTTGGTGTTGGCGCCGTCGAGCTCTGTTATGTCGAAGTAGCAGTGAGAGGAGAAGACATGGAAGGTTCGGTTGAAGAGTTTGAGGAAGGCGAAACGGAGCTCCGGTGGGAAGATTGATTGTATTAGGCTTTGACAGAAAGCTAAGACGAGAAGTGAAGCTAGTGATGTCCAATACTCTTTCATTTTTTTTTTGTTTCTTTAGATGAAATCAAAGCAGAGAGATAAAGGGAAGGTCAGAAAACAGAGGATTTATTGAGCCCATCCTGATGGACTATTTGTATCTCTACAAACTGATCAACTTGAAACAGAAGTCTAAAGAAACAAAAACAACTTTCTTTTCCAAAAATGGGGTTTTATCACTCCCTTTTCTTTCAAATCACACAATGAAAATAAATAAAAGAAAATATTAGTGCAAAAGTGACTTGATAACCCAACATACATTCCTTTGGGCATTGTGAAAAAATTGTATTCCAAACTTAGAGAGCACTTGCTTCTTTTATGGTTTGAGGGCGAGAGCAAGACCAACCCTAGGTGAAGAGTTCACAGCCTTTGAGTCATACTCAGCTGAGAGAGTGATAAGAGAATTGGGTCTCCATTCCCTTTGTACCACCATTGCTGCTTTCCCATTGTTAGAGAGTCTTGTCTTCACCGTTGTAATAGGATCCACAGAGTAAGAGCTTCCGATGGTGAAACTGTTGGCATGATTTGTGAAGCGACGAATCAGTTCTGCACCAACGGATGTGGTTGGATTCACCGTGTGTACGTAAGTAGCTCTTAGACTCTCCCCTTTATCCTCCCTACAAGTAAGCATTCTTCTCAGTTCCATAAAAATCCAAAGCAGATTGGAAGTGGAGGAGCATAGTGTTTGTTGTTACTTACAGCATGAGAGCAGCAGAGAAGTCTGGCTTGTTGAAACCAATTCCGGCGTTGTACTTGGTTAGTGACGAGGAAGCTGTGTCGAAACCAACTTCGCCACCAAGGCAAACAGTCTGGCTTCCGATAGTTGCTGACATATCAAGAAGAGGAGTTGGATTGAGGCCAATGCTGGAATTGAGTGTAGCATGAGGATGAACATATTGCACATCCAGCTGAATTATAACAGAGACACAAGTTAAGACTCATGATTACAGATTTTGAGTGTCAATACCTTAAGACTGAGAGTAGAGTAGTCGTTTCTTATATGGGTTATGATGCACTGACCTTGCCAGACTTGTGATCAGGTATTTTGAAGCTGATAACAGCTTTAGCAGATGGCAAAAGATTTTTGACGGTTACTTTCGTCGACACCTGCATAGATGTGTTCCGTAATATGGTTAAGGAGAGAGAGTTAAGGTGCCAAAGATCAGAAAGCATGTATCACTACAGTTATTTACTTACACTTGAGTGGCTGTCGATTTTGAGATCAACAATGGTGTTTTGACCTTTATATAGTGTGCTTATGTCTCCAAAAAATAAATCATCCTTCTGCAAACCTGTCGCCACGAATTCCTGTTGGAGATAATAATTCATTAGGGTATACTGACATAGGAACAAAGTAAATTACGTACTTTGGTTTGAAGGGGGGAGTGTCAGTGTGTCACCAGAACTATTTTAATTAGATAACAACTAAACTAAACAATTGTTTGTTCTCCCACTTACGATACATCAAAGGCCATGTTTGGACGCCAAGAGTATGTACACTAACTGGATATACTAATACTAGTCTATCAACTTCTAGAAAATGCAGCCATTTTACAAATCAAAGGCTTGCAAGGCAGCTATTCTTAAGTACTCCCATGTTAAATCCATCTAATGTATCTCTAACTTTGATCCCCAAAACACATGTAGCAGCACATATTCTATATTGAAAGCCATGATAATCTTCAACAGGTCATATAAGCAAAACTATGTTTTCTATAAGCTAGATTTAACCTATTAAAGAATCCAACATACCGTTCCAGTGGCACTCAGCATCGTCAGAGTAAACTTCTGGTCGAAAATGTAATCCTTGTTCAGAAGATCTGCAAATTAGCAAATGGTGAATAAATGGCCAGCACTGAGAAGCAACAGGGAACCACAAAAACACAGAGAGAGCAATGTTCAAGATCTGCTAACTTACCTTTGGCTTTCTTGCCAATATCGGAAAACTGAACTGGACTGCTTCCCATCTTCTAACGTAGAAAAGAAGCTCAGCAAACACTGACAATTCACAAGCAACACATAATCAAAGGCATGCCACCAATAATATGCAACGATTGAGAAAATGATATGTTCAAAAGTTCCAACAATTCTCTGAGCTAATCAACCAATCAGAATCTTCAAATACCTAACAAGTAAAGCTATCTTAGATCCTCAACAACAGAGGCTACATATCAATTCTACATTGCCACAAGAACCATGCCTATACGTATGAAACTACAATCACGAATCAAATCAATGTTGAGTACTACATCAAAGAGAATCACAACAAGCAATGAGTGTAATCATAATACGTACTCCTCAGGTTTTACCGAAACTATCTATGGAAGTATATATACACACACACAAGCAAATGGCGAGAACCAGATCGAGAGAATCTAATCGAATCGAATCGAATCGATCAAAAGCCAATCTCACGAGCTCAAAACTAATCCACATGAATCAACAAAGAACTTAAGCTCAATATCTAGATTTCTTACCAAATTGGAAGATCGACGAATAGGATCAACGAACGGTCTATGTTCGCTTGATAAACCCTAACAGCTCCGTCGCCTCGATGATGGAATCAGGCGACGGCGGCTTTTGAAGAAGACAGTAAGTAGTAAAAAAAAGGCCTCGAGAAACTCAACGTTCTCTGTGAGCAATGATAGTGTCACTTGGCGTTGAGGTTCGTTAGGTTACGTGCTCGCACGCTTTTTTCTTTTTTGAGAAAAGCCTTTTGGGTAATTAGTAGGTTCTGTCACAGGCAAAGCTGTGTCCAGTTCGTGAGGCCCATTTTCATGACCCAAGCCGACTCGATAGTACCCCTATAATCGGTTTGCATATGACCAAACAAATGGAGGTTCCCTTGTTAACCCGGTTTGTTTGATAAACTCATGAGTAATATTACTATATAAGTTTAGTAGATAGATAAATGAAAATTTTAAAAGTGTGCAAATAGAATCATCATACCTTGATTTATGCAACTAAAACCATCAAATGGTTTAAAAATCGTTCATATAATAAAATTCACATTATAATTAAAAATTATTGTTACAAAGGTAATGTAACTTAGTTAATTGATTATAGGCGATGGAAGACGATATAAATTGATGTTGAACACTGCTTTATGGGCCACCATCAAAACGCCCAGAAGTATTCTATAACTATTGAACATGTTTGAAAATCCTTAGTTACACAAATAATTATTAAAATTTGAAAGGGCATTAACGATCACAAAACCAATAAAAACAATTTTAAGTATAAATTATAAAAATCCGACAGATCTATCTACGGTATGTGGTATAATTTAGAAGGCTTAAGATTACTAGTAACATTGAAATAGTTCAATGTCCGTATCCACTTCTCTTGGTTCTTCAACAAATGAACCGCAATAGTATCAGGCCAAAGCTCATGTGTGCATCTAGTTGGTGGCTCAGGGAAATTATACATCGACCACTTAGCGTTAAACCGGTTCTTCCCTCGTCTTCCTTCACGAATCCAATCACCAAACACTTTGTCTTCAGGACCTTCTAGATGTTTCTTGGGAATCTCCGAGTCTTTGAGCCAAACCGCGATGTCCCACGAGACTAGGTAACCCATTCCCGACATGTAATGTACAAACGGGTCCATGCTTGGACATGGAATGACGTAGCCGTAGTAGAGATCTTCTCGAGGTAATGGTCTTAAAGATGCTGCGAGGCTTTCTAGTCTTATGTATGTGTCGTCGTCGGCTTTCATAACGTAATGGTACGGTGGGCTTGGTGCATCGGTTTCGTTGAATAGGTCTGGTAAGCTTGAGAAGTATGTGTAGGTCTTGCCTATGGATTGAAGAATTAGATTAGTTAACAAATGGTACGACTATTCCAATTCGGTTAAGCTAGTCCATATCGAACTAAAACCTTTCTAAAGATTGAACCGGGCTAAAATGAATACATGGAGATATACAGGGAATAAAACTGAAAGAAAATGTTTTAGAAATGAAAAATCTACTTTTATCTAAACATGAATTTTTAAAATTATTTTAAAATATAAGGTTATCAAATTTTTTTACCATTTGATAAAGTATTTTGAAATCCACTTATTGAAAATAGTTTAAATTATAATTTTTATGATTCTTCTAATCATTTAAATCTAACTCATTTAATGGAGTTTTTAGTTTAAAAAATAGTTTTATATGAGATTCTAGAACGTTTTAATAAAAATTATATTAGAATTTAACTAATCTAAGTCATTTAAAACCTTACTAAAATCAATTCAATTCAAATTCTAAACTGAATACACTTCATGATAAACAATATTCTTTAATAAAAATTGAAACTAAACCAGATTAAACAAATCAAATTAAAACCGAAACAAACCAAATTTAACTATAAACCGAGATTAAACCAGTTACCTTTATTCATATTCTCATTGCAATTGAGTATAATGATGTCATCATAACGCATGATCTCCAAAGCGACAAGCACTTTCTGGTCTTCTTTAGTCAAGTTACAGAACACAAACTTCACGTCGATCTTAACGCCCGCTGGAACCTCCTGCGTGCCGTAGATCATCCTTAGAAAATGCCGACGCGGGTACTGATCTGGAAGTGTAAGAATCCCAATAAGTATCCTAATCTCCTCATCACCATCCGAAGAAGAAGAAGACAACAACGTTGTCTCCACTTCACTACTGTTCCTCTGAACATTCGACAAAGCACATCGTCCGAAACTCAACAAACTGTCGAATCTAACTTCGTTGATGAAAGCTAACACACAGAGAGCTACGATGAAGAAGAAAGAAGGGATGATGAATATTTTCCTGCCGTCCGATCTTGGAGAATATTTCATCTTCTTGGTTCGGTGATAAGACGTTAGAGATGTTGAAGCAGAGGAAGAAGAAGAAGAAATTAAATAAAAGTTTAAAAGTGTTTTTTACCTTAGAGGAGACGTTTAAAAGGAGCTTTTGAGAAGCTTAAGGAACGTGAGGTTTTTCAAAGCAGAGTTTGTAAACGAAGCAAGTGCAGTGCTTCAGTATTTCACGCCATTTAACATGCGTTTTTCTATTTTTTTTATACAATTATTAATATGGTTGTAGATTCTATTTGACTCGTGAATAGTCCTTTTTGTTTAGCCATAGAATAATAAATGAATGAATTATAAAAGTGCATTCAGCCTAATATAGTTGGTCAATATTGAAAAGCTTTCTACATCTAATCAATATATATTCCATAACTATATATGAAAAGTTGAATGATTCACAATAGTTATGTGTAGATTCTGAATTATTAAATCACGTTGTTCAATTTTAATAGATTAATAATTTCGTAATGACTGATCAGTTTCCGATAGTAAGCTCTTACATTCCATGTTGTTAGCGTTTAAATGATGTAAGATTACTTCGACGAATTTTAACATAAAACATTTAAACTCCAAAAATTCTATTGTAGTTTAAGATTTTAACCATTAAACCTGTTTTAATTTGTATAAATTGTTGTTCTTTTTTTTAAGCTGCTGCAAAAGTCTTTTGGTTCTCCATGATGAAATGGATGAATTAGTATGAGCTATTGATCTTTTTACATGATTATTACAATAAATATAGAGAAGGTCTGTTCAAATCTAATAGTTATGACTGCGAAATTAATTGATTGGCCAGTTTGATTCTGAATTAGATTTTTTTTTTTGTAACATTTAGAACTAGTTTTTTCTGCCATTTATAAAACAGTTTTTCGAGATTCTCCTTTTTAATATCTCAAAATTTTGAAATATATGTGCAAATATCTTTGCCAAGGAGGCGAATAGTAGTGAGATCTTCTTTTTCTTATGTAAATTAAATTGGATCGGAGAGATTGTTTTTTCGGAATGAGTTAACCTCGATTAACTTGATCTATAAGTAAAATAGTAAATAGATGCCGACAGAAAGAATTGTATTTTTTTACTTATTTCCACTAATTTGATCTAGATTTTGGTGGAAATAAACACATTTATTGCCTACAATTTTCAACAAATGTGTAAGTCAAATTAGATCAACTTGAGAAAACCCTGTATGGGAAAAAAAAAGTGGTGGATCTAAGCCTAACGTCTGGCTAGGAATGTTAATAAAGTTTTAAAATATACATATAGCTTTGCAAAACTGAAAGTTGGGTGAGTGGAGTCAAAATTAAATTTGGTAAAATAAAACTAAGAACGTGGTCGGCTTCGAATTTCGTGACCCGCAACAGTCTCATCTTGCCACACTTCCTCTCTGTAAAGTTATTTAAGGAGTTGACTTTTTAGAGATCTTATTGTACTGCTTTGCCTTTTCTTTTCCTCTACTTGCTTAAGATCTTTATGAATCACCTCAAATTTTCACATATACTTATTCTGTTTACGATCTTAGAACTTTCTTTCAAAACAAAAAAAAATCAAATTATAAGCATAAGTATTGCAGATGCCTAGACTTAATCTTCAAAAGTCAAAACAAGAAAAAGTATACGAGGAACTTGATCATATAGTAGGATTTTTCATTTGCGTGGGCCTAAAAGGAAAGTTAACATAGCCATTTGCCCATAAAGACCAATATTTAAACTCAACCCAACTTGGTCATAGCCATTCGACTAAAGTAGGCCCATGGACCAAGATATGTTGTATATTTGTTGCTTACTCAAAGCCCACTCCCATTAAGGAAGCCAGTCCTTAAATTTGCCACAAGAGATCAAAAGGCGCTATAGCTCTCTTTTTTTTTTTATGAACAACAGGCGCCATAGCTCAGAACACTAAATTAGTAAATTGTGTATTTCTTTTTATAACCATGGGATCCCTAAAGATTTCGAAATCTAAAGACTAATTTCACGATACCTTGCATCCGGATACGTAACTAATCCATCTAAATAACACGGTTAGGTGGATAACAGAACCGAACCCAACAGAAACCTTTTTACCACTAAGCTAATGGGCTAAATTGTGTATTTTTAAACTCAGCTATCAATGTTTTCTTTAGAAAATGTAAAATTCGAGGGTTAGACTCATATATGTATGTGTATCTTACTGCATATGATACCATTGTATAAAATTATTGGAAAAAAGTTATTGAAAAAGTTGTAAGAAAATAACACTTTACTTGAGATACGTACGTACGGCCCTATACTTTTTAGTGTTTACTATGATTTAGTGTTTACTATGATTTACAATATGGCATAATCACATACAGTATATTGTTAATGACCGATCCAAAATATTAAAAAAACAAAACATTATAACATATCATAACAACAACAAAAGAAACAGTCAAGTGTATGGAATTATATGACGAGACATCAGTTTCATGTTCACGTTTGCAGTTTCGAATTGTCAACTTTGCTTCAATCTTTTGTCTGCCACTTTTTTTTTGTTTCAAATTTGTGGTTAACAATGTTAATAGAAATGCATATACACTTTGATTTTGTTCTCTTCTCTTTTTTTTCAGCCATGTCCTCTTCTTTTTACTCTCCTTACTTTATTTGATAATCCCAGCTAATAATCATCTATAGCATGAGTTATGAATTTCTTGGTCACTTGGCTTCTTTAATAGTACTATATTTTAATCACATGTTTATTCTTCTTCTTAGGATCTTAATTTTGCGTATGTGCTTCACGCATTTCCTAATGTTTTTTACAGCATCTGTTTTTGTACAAAACAATACATAATCCACACTTTTGGAGGTTTTTTATCGTTATCATTGCAAGATTTCCAACCAATGTAAATTGAGTAACGTTCTAAATATATTTTAGTTACTATATAATTTACATGGAGTGACTTATAGTAAAAATACAAAATGTTGTCGCAAAATCTAATTGTAGCTCAAATTATTGGTAAAAGGACCCGTTTGAAAATGAACCCAACAGGTCCAAAACCATTATAATTTGACATTGTTTCATAGCCAAACATTTCATATCACTAATCTGTCGCTATTTTCGATTGTTTAAGGATATGTTAACTCTTGGTGGAAAGATCATAGATATATAATCGAGGTAGGACAAGACGCTAAAAGAAAATGACATGGAGATTCGGATAAGAACACGATAAAATGATGATATGAGACTACATTATGCATAGTATCCTCCTCTTTCTTTTAATTATATACATACATATAAGAACATGAATTTTGTTGTTTATAAATTTATCCACTAACAAGTTAAAGGTTACAACGATTGAAGCTTGCATAGTGACTTGCACCATAAGATACAGTTCTCTTTTCTTAAGTGTGTGTTGCCTTTACGTGGTCCATCGCAAAGGTCTTGGTATATCTCGATTAAATTTGTAGGTTGAGATTCTAGGTCATGGACCTACCAATACAAGAAATAAACTATACTTTTAGCATTTAAACGATATACATTAGTATATTTTCTCAGACAAAGTAAGACATATCATCAACCACATTTATGTTCTATGTATCATGACTCGGTTTTGGTTCAACTAACATTCCAAGCCATGACTTACCATGTGTAGATATTAAGGATAGGAGACGACACCATCGAGGAAACCACCATCCTTTTTCTCTCCTGCATGATAGACAAATTCACATATGATCATATTATTTCCCTTTGCTATAATTAACAAGTGTTTCTTACATCGGTGGAGGATTTTTCAAGGAAGTTGTTGATTTTTCTTTCATCATATATGCTTAACTATCTATCCTTGAAACAAGTTATGAAAACAACATTGATTGGTTCTAGTATTTCAATTATATAAGTCATTTGTCATCATAAAATCTAATTATGCAGCATGAATCTTAGAAGAACAAGTTTTATCAGACTCAATAGTCCTAATAAATACTAGGGATGAATCAGAATGATATTAACATGCATTATCCATAATATTCGCTGTCTTGTACCAAGTCTGTTCCATGGCTATGGACAGTGCCGGTCCAACATTTTCATTTTTTTTTTGATGCCCTAAGTTCAACTAAATTTTTATGCCCTTATAATTCATGTAATTTTTTTATAATGCCCTATATATAACTAAAATGATCACTTAAAATTATGATGCCCTAAGCGATCGCTTACCTCGCCTATGCTCCGGACCGGACCTGGCTATGGATCAACTTGTTTGAAGTTAATGAATGAAACCTTTGACCAAAAAAGGTCATGAACTTCTAAGGTACATGGAACCGACTAAGACTTTATTGTTCTAAAAAAATCTCCTAACTCCACTTCATTTTTATTTCGAAATAGAGTTT
Source organism: Moricandia arvensis (assembly GCA_905132765.1). Taxonomy (NCBI): domain Eukaryota; kingdom Viridiplantae; phylum Streptophyta; class Magnoliopsida; order Brassicales; family Brassicaceae; genus Moricandia; species Moricandia arvensis. The sequence goes on from CAJHQP010003424.1 coordinate 34,490, forward strand.
GAAGTAGGAATAACTCTAATTTTATTTTCTCCTTTCATAATGAAGTAAACAACAGGTTTATTACAAGTAATTTATTATTTTTTGTTTATTATTCTATTTTTTACTTCAAAATATAGTAAAAATACCTACCTCTAGTCCTACTATATTTTCTCTCAAAAATTGAATTTGAAATAAGAAAATGTTCTAATCCCACTCTTTTCACTCCATTAATCGAATAAAAATGAGTTTACTCCGTAAATAGAGTAACACATTTATTTTTATTCATTACTCTATTTTTATTCCATAAGATTAAATAAAATTCAACTCCATCTTATAGAAAATTTAAAACAATACATTAAAGATGTTCTAAAATTAGAATAAAACTCAACTTCATTATAAAATTGAAGATAGAATAGTATATTGAAGATGGTTTAAAGACATTAACATCGCCTAAAGACTCACCGAGTCTCTTGAAAAATAAAATTTATGTTCTATTAGGCTTTAATAAATTGAACCAATGGATATGTTACACCTTGTATATGAGTCTCTTAAAAATCAGAAATAGTTTTTCTGGAGAAACTTCCAATGAAAATGACCTAAGCATTTAAATTTCATGGTATATTATATATAATATTATATATATAATATATGTGTGTATGTGTGTTTATGAACGAATAATAATACTTTTTTTTGGCAACAACGAATAATAATACTTCATAATACAAACGTGTAGTATATTACATCACTCTATCAACATATATATATGATAGTTACAAAAGATCTATATGTCATCTTTTAGTATATACAAATTACAGACCATATTAAACTAAGATATGGTTATTAGAAGTGGACAAAAGAAAAACATGTTCGCAACCATTCCCGTCTAAGTTCTTTCAATGGATGTACGAATATAATACTGATAATCATATATATATATACAAATCACAGACCAAATTTTTGTTACAAAGTACAAATACAATATGCTTCATTATTTTGAATGAGTAGAGTATATACATGGAATTAACATTTAATCTTTTTATCTAAATCTTTTATTTAGAATCTGTATAGAACTAATCAAAAGTTTAACAAGAACATAACAAATCATGCGAAACAAATCTTGTTGTGTTGTGTCTGTAATAAAGAGACAAAATGCTCAGCGCAAACTTAGCCGACTGTTTAGATTATAATCCCACAATCATGGTCTAATCTTGTTCTAATCATTCTCTTTTTCTTCTTTCTAAATAAAAAAAATAAAATGGACTATGATTCATTAACTTTTATAGTGACCAGATCTGATCTTTTTTAATTATTTATTTTTGCTTCAATCTATATGTAGTGGACATAATGGGAGCGTTATGTGTGTCATTGTTGCTATTGGTTGAAGCCGTACGGTGAATTTACATAAACGAATCAACTTGATAAATCAACTTGAAAATTTATATTTTTAAATAATCACCAAAACTCAAAATATTTATGAATTTTTTTTCATAGCTTTATAATTCAGTCCCATTCAGGCTTCCACTTCCCATGTGCGATCCTGAGTTGCTACTTGCTAGAATTATTTAATCAAAATATAGTTATTTAACAAATAATATAATTTATCCGTATGAAAGCATTATAATGGACGCAATCTATCGTATAATTTATCCAAACTACTTCCATCTACATAGTAAGGTATATAAAAGGTACATACTACATAAGTACATATTATGTATTGTAGACTAATCGTCACATGAAGTATTAATGTCGTCCCATCGTAGGACAAATAGATTTGAGGTGGACAGAACATAGTCCAACAATACTTTTTAACTTTAGTTTGGTCGCTTCATCTTACACGTCTCCTCATAATCAAATCACATAATTGCATTCAGTTTTCTTCTTTTTTTTTGAACATCGTATTCAGTTTTCATAACATTAAAAATGTAGGGTTATCATATTTTACTGTTTTTACTCTTCCTAAGAATAACCATCGGGACCTGGGGCCTTGTTACTGAATAATCCATTTGGTTTAATTTGAAAATTATGATTCTGAATTGTACGAGAACATAATATGTTTATTGTTATTGGCTGATAGAAATAAATAATTGATCAATCAGTTTCACTTGGCTGGTTAGCAAAGTACCATAAATTTTAAAATCGATTGGACCCAAAAGAAATTAATTAAAGAAAGCGAAACAAGCATGAGAGATTAGTACGAAAACGTAATCTCTTTCAATCTTTAAACGACAAAAGTTTTAATGAAACATATGTACACATGACATCGATGTGTCTTCATTGATCTTAAGTAATTAAAATTAATTTTGAATTTTGTAACAATTCAAACTGAAATGACTTCTACGCTTATAAACTCACGCAAGGCAAAACGTGACATATCTAAAGTGGGTTCATTGTGGTGCAGTCCACATCTTATCTGGTACGAACTCCTTGTGAACCGTTGGATTGATAGATTGATCGTACGGTGAGCAATGACTTTAATTAATTGGGGGTTAACATCATCTTACATGTTTAAGCCGAGTCAAAAGCTTTATCACGGCAAGTGTTCATTGCCATTACTGGAAATTTGACAAGAGAGCTTTGATCTTAAGTCTTTCATTTCTCATAAATTAATGAACCTAATAGCTGTTTTGATTGGAATCCTATTCACATTTTGTGTGTACCTTTCTACCATAATTTTTTCTCTTAGTTCAATTTTTTGTTTTATTGAAATTTTGCGTATTAATATTTGGAGATTAAAAAATAAAACCCTTAAATACAAATTTATGAACTACATTACCTGTTTAAAAACTATTACCCTTAAATACAAAGTAATGATATAATCTATATAAATTTCTGAAACTGGATGCATGCATTCATAAACTTGCAAGGTACAATAGAGTTAATTTGAGTGAGTTTATTTTCTCATAATCAATCGGCTCTAAATTAGAGAAAACAATTACTACAAGCATTTGTATAGTTAGTTGATACTTCATTTTGATTTTTGAACATGACATCATCTTACAGGTTGCTTAGCAAAAATGGATTTCTCTAATGATATGATAATCTTTATCTCATGTATTATTGTTATGAATTAAATTTGAACACAAATAGATTTCTTGGTTATGCTTAGAAAAAGTTGTTATACTTTTGGTATGAAAGTAAAATTCTATAATTTCATAGTAATTTACGCAAACATATGGTGTAAATTAATTTCAAATAGAAAAGGCATAATAAAACCTACAACACTCAAATTAAACTGATATCTTATGTGTCTGGTCTAAACAACTACCACATGGGATATAATTTTAAAGGTGTTCAACACTCCAAAACGATACCATTAGATACAAAAAAAATATCTGTATTGAGTAAAATATAGTTCTATGGAGGAAAATAATATTAGATGGACCGACAAAGGGTTCAAAGGGTGCCATTAATGGAGGCGACAACACTAGGATCCCCACTGATTCTTCCAGCTTCCATGTCTCATCTCTCTCTCTCTCTCTCTCTCTCTCTCTCTCCATAATTTACAGTCGAAGTTGCACCCAACATGAGTTTTGAGGAAACCTACGCACCTTTACACCTTGTATATAAAGGCCCCTCAAGCTCAAACCCTTCAAACACACTTCTCTCTTCTCATCTCTCTAACCTCTCTCCTTCTCTCTCTCTCTCTCTCACTAAAACATTTAGGTATGGACTTTCAGCCAAACACATCCCTACGTCTAAGCCTACCAAGTTACAAGAACCACCAACTAAACCTGGAACTTGTCCTCGACCCTTCTTCTATGTCTTCCTCCTCTTCATCTTCCACCAACTCATCATCATGTTTGGAGCAGCCTAGGGTCTTCTCTTGTAACTATTGTCAAAGGAAATTTTACAGCTCTCAAGCTCTAGGTGGCCATCAAAACGCTCATAAGCTAGAGAGAACCTTAGCTAAGAAGAGCCGTGAACTCTTTAGATCCTCCACTACTGTTGATTCCGATCAGGCTTATCCATTCTCGGGCAGGTTTGAGCTTTACGGCCGTGGCTATGAAGGATTTGTCGAAAGTGGTGGCCCCAGGGACTTCTCATCAGGCCGTCGTGTGCCGGAGAGTGGTCTTGGTCAGGACCAAGAGACTAGTCACCTTGACTTGTCGTTGAGGCTTTAAAATAATCTTCTACTTTGTTAGTCATATAATCGTATCAATGTTAATCCTTTAATTATTTGCTTTTCGATAAGTCTATTTCTTATTAGTCATTTATCGTATGTTAAATCGAGCTCACGTTGTAACTATAGTCCTAAATTCAAATCAAACTTTGGTTTTGGAAGACGGTATTTATATTTTTGTGTTATTTTTTTTTCTAATTAAAAAGCTTTTTTAAACAAGTGAAAAATGCAGGAACGGTTATTTAATATGCATAGTATGAGCCCATATATTACTGCATTATAAAATAGATGGATGTCGCTTATATATCATACATTATTGATCAATATATCAATGTGCCCCGACAAGGAGACATCTGCTGCGAAACTATACTTAGTTAAGTAAATTTCTATATACTCATATAATACTTATCTACACATGACATCAACAAAAACATATAAATATACGTATCCGTATATTCAGTAATAATTATATATTCCTCTCTTTAGTTCAGTACGTCATCAAGTCATAAGTTTTGTTTTTACTTTCTTCTAACTAGTATTTCGATGAATGTCCGAGGTTTTCATGATACTTTTTCTCCTCTATAATTTGCTAGATGAGCATTTTCACCATGATTGGACTTTATGTCAAGCTTGATATATCTAATTGTTGAAGAAAAGAACAATTTTACATAATTTAGATGTTATCTATACTACAATTCAAAATTTTGATGCGGCATCGGAAAAAGTAATTATGAATAATAAAATAAAAATAGATTATAATTATAATTAGTGATAGAAAATATAACATTAGTCTGCATCCTATACTTTTAATTTTTACTATCATCAATAAAAGTTTTTTTAAGTAGACATCATAAAATATTAATAATAACCAAAATCAATACACCAAACTTTTGTATCCAAAAACAAAATGCTTCGTCAAATTTCGTGAAATATTCTACATGACAATAATATTTAACTACTTGCTTAGTCTGTTTATTTTAATTATATTACAAAACTTTCACTAATTTTTGGATCAATTTAGAGCATCTCGCTACAAATTGTACCGTTCTAAAAGTAATTTAATTAAGAGAGGACTTATCACCAAAAAGGTTGTTGGCGTATCGTTTTTTTGTTGAATTGTAAAAGCTAACAGCCTCCTAATGCGGAAATCTAGTATTGAAAAGTTATTACTTGTACTTGCTCCTTTATTATTCATCATGCATTTGCTTCTTGTTTTTAAGCATATGACAGCCGGCAACACCATAGTTTACAGTTCCATACTGAAATTAATAAAACATATTAGAAAAAATTGTTTTATATAACCTGGAATATAGTTAAAAATACTTCGAAATATTTTTTTTTTCATCAAAGGGCTCTTCGAAAGATTACATATATTATAAGTGCAAATACTAATATGCATTCGTATACTTGTACATTGTATATAGATATATATGGCCATTTAAATTAATTTTGATTTGTTTAGCCGGTTATTGTTTTGACTGAATAAATTGACTTAAACAAAATAAAATTGATCCGACTTAAGGCATATCTGGTGGCGTGTATTAATTAGATGAGAGAATGCACGTAATTAAAAATATGACTTTTAGATTCAATAATTCAATGTCTGTATTGAGCAAGTCACGATGATCACTTCGTGGAGATAATGTTTCCCTTCTTCATGACCCTAAAAGTGATGTTAATTTGAACACAAGAAAAAAATCACAAAGAAAATGAAAAAGTTAAATTCTTAGTCGTTTCAGAATTATATTGTTTTTAAAATAATCTGTTTTTGTTTTCCTATGTATAGCTATTGTTTCCTATTATTAATTTACTCTACATTAATTGAAGATCAAATTTAAATAATATTTAAGAAAACAACATTAAATGGTTATTGTTAAAGCGGTTTCATAATAATAATATGGTTGTAACTATAATTAGGTTTCATGTTAATTTGTATGAGAAGTCTTTTTTTTTTTTTTTGATCAAGTATGAGAAGTCTTAAAACAATATTTGTCTGTTAAAATACGTATCATCTCTTTCACGTCGAGATCGATACACTGAATCTTGATAGCTTTTGTTGTTGACATGTGATTGAAGAGATGGTGTGTTATGGTCCAAACACAAATGCAACCTTCTAAACTTTATTAGTTACCAATCTTGTCCATCATTTACAAGAGAAGAACAAGCTTTTTCTAGTGGAACTCCCTTTGTTATCATCTCATTTTTTATCGATCTTCGTTTTGTTTTGCTTGTTCTATAAATACCGAATAAGAGTTTTAGACGTAATTAACTAACATGGGAATCCAAAAGAGTGTCGTATCAATCTAAGTCTTTTTCTTAGATGTTTTTTCAACATATGTTATAAAAGCGAGAGAGATGCATGAGATATGAGTTAGACTAATTCAACTACAATGATAATGTTCTGATTTATGATCAATCAGACGTCAGAAACTCTTTATGATATGCATGTGAGTTGTGAAAAGGTTTAGTTGAATTATCAAATGACATGTAAAGTTAACCCGGGTTTAAGTTTGATTATGGGCTCATTTGTGTGTCAAAAGGCCCAAGGCCCAGGTAAAATAACATATCTTACTTATGGTTAGGACTAAAAATTATTCATATTTCAAGATATGAAAAAGCAACAGTGTAATCAAAATAATAAGGGAGGCTAATCTTAGAAACTCAAAAGAATATACCAAATCAAATTAACAAATCGTGAGGTTAAATTATAAAGAAAGAAACTGCATCAAGGGATTCAATATTCCCGGTAACACGATCAGCCGAGGTTGCATTCCGTGGGTACACCTTGAGGGAACCTCTTGAAATCATTACAATAGTTATAGATCATGTACTCATCTTTGCACCCAGTTCATCTGTCCGAGCTGATTGGAGTTAAGTGTAGTCCACATCCACGAGTTGCTATTTGCATTGCACCTAACCCAACTTCCATATACATCACTGAAACACCTGTAGGAAGTGCTAAATGGAGCTTTATTCAGTCTTGACTCGACCGCCCTGCGTGGCCCGGTCATCATCTTACCATAGACTCTACTAGTAGATAGACGAAAAACTTGATAGAGTGAATCTCAAATTATGATTTCATGCCAATCTTAATTTAAAAGATTCAATCACGATCTCATGGCTATTGTGAAGGCTCATGACGTATCTTCTCTCTTAAAAATCTTCAAAAATACTTAAAAGATATCTAAATCATCTTAAATGAATAACAAATTTAATTAACTTCGATAGGGTTCAGTTGTAAGCCTAGATACTACAAGAGAAAAATGCTTTAGTACGACAAAACAATGTGGAGAGAGTTTCGGGGTCTATGCTCTATTATATTCTCCAAGCCTTTTGTAGAGCTTGGCGAGCAACTGCCTGCAAATTTCAGGCGATGTGCAAGGGCCACACATGAGGTATACAACGTTTCCGAGAGGGCGCATGAAGATTCCATCTTCCCTGAGCATCTTGAGAAGAGACTTTGCGTATAACGAAGCATACCTGAAACACACCCATAGCAAAACACATGATCATATGAGATACCAAAGTTTGTGTTCTTCAAGACAATGCCTTTTTAAAGAGATTTATTAGATATTTTACCCGGAGTTGGAAGCATCTACTTTAAGTTCCAGAGCGAAAAGAGTTCCTAATACAACAACCCTTTGAACCGCAGAGTGATATGATATTTGTTGCACCAGTTCATCCCACAGCTACAAAAACACGTGTACGATTGAAAACCAAATTAAAGATGTTTGCTTACTGATCATCTGCCACAACGATGTTTTTATATCTGTCTTAGTACCTCTCTTAAGATTCCTTCTTGTGGAATGATGTTATGGTTAGTCTCTGGATCTTTGAACCATTCGATGGCTTTGGCTGCTGTTGCGCATCCCATAGCATGAGCTGAGTATGAGTGTCCATGAAGCAGCGCTTTAAGCTACGACAAAAAGAAAAAAGAGGATTAGATGATTTTTTGGTACGAACGAGCTTCTTCTACATTTTTTTTCTTACCTTTGAATCTCCAGAAAATGAATCGAACACAGCATCTGTGGCAAGAGTTACAGCCAAAGGAATCATTCCACCAGTCATCAGTTTGGCGAAGCAAGCTATGTCCGGTTGGCAACCGAGAAGTTCTGAAGTAGTCTTTGTGTAACAATCATTGTAATTTGTCAGCAGAATGTGGTAACAAAAAATATATATAACACAAGCTGAAATCAAATCAAAGTGACAGCTTAGTACCTCTACTCCAAGACGCCAGAAACCTGTGAACACTTCATCAAAAATGACTGGAATTTTTCTATTCCGGCACTCATTGACCAGAACTCGTTGGAAGAGCGGATCAACCATGTGCATTCCCCCAGCACCATGGATTACTGTATATAAAATCAGCCACCTTAATAAAAGAGTAGCTTGAATCTAGCAATCTAGATAACCAGATGCTAAACCTAACTTAATATTAGGAAGTTGCATAGGTAAACCATTTGAATTCATGTTTGTGATTATAGTATCATACCTGGTTCTATTATCAGTGCTCCAACATGGGTGGATTGTGTGATTCCAGAGTACTCTTGTAACTGTTCTGATACATAGGCGGAATATATTGTTGCAAGAGTTGATGTGTCTCTACTCTTGTCAAAAATCTCATCACGAGTTCTGAAGGCTGCAAGAGTTTAGGAATACTAAATCATGAAGCTAAAGTATATGGATCGGAGGATAACAGTGAGAAGAAAGAATGATATTTACTTCCATATTCTTCTGGGGAGATTTCAGAAAAACTTTCAGGGAGGGAGAGATTCCAAGCTCCATTAGAGAGGAAAACAGTAGGAGGATCCAGAAACAGACCTCTTCCAGTATACCTACAGTACAAAGATAGATGCAAACTTAATCAAAGGGAAAGCTGAGAATAACATGATATTTCTGTCTAAGCAATAAAATGGGCTGGTCCAGTTTAGAGATCTTATGCAGATGATCCAAGAATTAAGATGAACGTTGCAAGCTAATTTCTATAGAACGTTTTTCTAAGTCGGAATCATGAAAAGCAATAAGGAAAAACTCCCTACCACGGCTGCTGGAGGAAGCCTGTATAAGGTGATGGTGCTTGTGCTTCCATTGCTCCTAAAGTATCCCCATGGTAAGACCCCCGAAGAGCTAGGACCTAAAAATAGAACACACATCTCAGTAGTAGCACACTGTACAAAAAAAAATGTTTACTAACATATAGAACGATAAAGTGTCTAAGTATCATTGAGCATCAGCAAGACGATTGTACCTTAACCACAATATGATTTTTCTCTTCACTACACTCAGAGAAATTCAATAGGGTCTCATGATCAACACAAAACTTACGAAATGCCATCTTCAGGGCAATTTCGATTGCTGTGGATCCATTATCCGAGAAGTATACTCGAGAAGCCCAGCCTGCATGTATAAACTAATTAGCTCTCCTCCAATGTTTCAAAAATAGAAACAATATGAAAGAATTAAATTTAGAAACCTTTTCCCACTCCATCTAATAAGTGCTCAGCACATCTCAAGGCAGGTTCATAGACATTCTCAGGGAACATAACATGCCCGAACCTAGCAGCAGTGTAACCCATTTCCCTAGCAAGCTCAGCCTGAAACAGCCTAAAGAAAAGTTCAAAATAAACTTCAGAAGATTCACCACAACGAAAGATAAGCATTAAGATTCATGACACCATAACACGTTCGGAACTGATTTTTTTATTATACAAATTAGTAAATAATAGGCACAGATGACCTGGAAAGCAGGATCTGGCCCCTGTGTCCACCAGCTAGCACAAGCATCAAACTGCTGGATAATAGCATTGTTTTCGGAAGCCTGAAAATGATGAGAGTGGCAAGTACTCGATAAGCTAGAAATGTAGGACATGTCAAAACGATTAAAGGATCTTTGCACACAAACCTTGCATACTGAAAAGTTTTCGCCACACCGGGAGTCAATAATCGTCACAGTTTCTTCAGGCACAAGTTTATGCTGAGTAAACGGCCACCAGAAAACCTCTCCTGCTTGTTTCGCCATGCCGTTTAACCTCTCTACTCTCTCCACATAAGCTGATACCATTACCTCTTTCAAAGACTTAAACACACCATCGGATTCCACAAACCAATCAATAAGATCATTTGAAGGGTCCTTGGGAACAGGCGGAAGCACAAGCACAGGGACTCTAGTTTTTCAAACAAGAATAACTATGAGACATGAGTCAAAAGCACATAGCACTGATAAAAGCCACTGAAAAGAATTACTTGTTCCTTAGGTATGACGTTAATGGAACTTCATTAACAAGGCCATGATCCTCAAAGACAACAGCAGCAACGTCATATCCTCGAAGTTTTAGACTTTCATAAGCTGCAATGGTCCCGGAGATACCACCAAGCCTACCGTCTCCGACAAGAACTCCAGGCAATCTAAAAGGCCTAATCTCAGGAAAACAAATTTAACATGAGTAAGATATTAATCAAATATATCTCTCATGTGTTACTTTTTTTTGACACCCTCTTATGTCTTACCTATAAACTCAAATGAGAAACCAATGTTTCCCAATAAGTAAAATGATTTTTGAAAGTTTTATTTTAATGATTCTAAAAATCGGTTTAGACAATAAATCAGTTTAAACCATTCTAAATCAGTTTAAATCGGTTTAACCACTCTAAATTAGTCAATTAAGCTAACTGTTACTAAAAATTCTAAATTCGTCTAACTTTTGTTTTGTATATCTAACTTTGATAATTCATCAAAATAATTTCATAATTAACGGAAAAAACTAAAATATTTTATATAATGTTTTTTTTTGCCGTTATCTTATATAAATGTAAAAATTATATAAAATAATTCAATAATTCTTAAGCGCATAAGCCTTGTCTAGGCTCGAAAGCCTCGAATAATCCGATTAGTAGCTAATCATCTACAAACCTCCTAGGTTGTTTTTTGAACGTTAGTTTTTCTAAAAATTGGTTTAAGCATTAATCCTCCATAAATCTCCTAATCTCCGCCTAGCTATTTTGTGAATGTTGGGAGAAACGGTTACCTGTAGAGATCGCACTGAAGAGTACCCGAGGGGCCAGGACTCGCCACTCCACCAGCAGTCTCCACCAAACATAGAACATTCTTTTTACTTCCACACTCCATCTCCTCCCTCAAACATTCCTCCACCATCTTCAACACGACGGAGTCCTCCACCGGCGCGTTTTCCCTCTCCGCTGCTAAATGCGGAGAGATAGCCGCCTCCCAAGCATACAGCGTCTTGCAAGCTAGCTCCGCCGCGCCGGTGACTATCTTCTCCTCCAAGAAGTTCAAATCGCACATTCCATTCTCTCTGACCTCATGCTTCATAGATTCTGCTGCGGGGAGTGAAGAGCGGAGGACGGAGTTGGAGATGGAGAGAGGGATTTGGAGACGGAGGGAGAGGGAATCGAGCTTGGAGAAGACGAAACGAGAGTCTGAATCGGAAGGGAAGCCGGTTTGTATCGGTTTTAAGTAGAGGAGCTTTGTGGAGTGTGAGGCGGGAGATGGAGGTTGGAGGAGGAAGGAGGCGGAGATGCCGGTGGAGACGAGGGTTTTGCCGAGAGAAGTGTTTGATGACCAGATTAGATAGGTAGGGTTGTTGAGAGGGAGATGGTAATGTGGTGGAGGAGATGGAGAGGTGGAGTTGGACCTGATGTGGTGGCGTAAGTGGTGGAGACGGTGGCGGAGGAGAGTGGCTGTTACTGGTAACATTGTGAGTGGTAAACGGTGAGAATGAAGAGAAGTGACTGAAGAAAAAAATCATCTTTGGTTATTCAATTCTTTATGTCTCGCGGGATCCAAACCAGGGATGAGCGATCGGTTTGGTTCCGTTTGAGTTTGAATTTGAAATCAAATTATATTTCAATTTGATTTTGAGAAATAAATATTATACCAAAAACAATACTTAATTGACTTCAATTATTTTGTAAATTTCTAATATATTCAACTGTAGATGGTTATAACCACTTAAAATATCAGATTTTAATAAATTGCAATTAGTTCATTAATTTTTTTTGGTTTAGAATTAAGCAAAAATTTGGAAGATTATTGAATAATTTGGTTTCAATTAGTGTTTAAGTTTTTTTGCTTGATTCTTGAATGATCAAAACTTATATTAATAGGATGGATATATAGTTTTATTTTACACATTTGTGTATTTCCGTTTATCATTTGATAAATAAAATTTTAAAGAGTTATGAAATCTATAAAAGACAAATCTCTCGAATAACTCTTTTTTAAATTTTGTCACAAAAATAACCTCCAATAACAAAAATGACCAAACTAGCTTTTTTGTTTTTTAGAAACTAATATTTTTTTTTATTTTTTTCAATTTTAAAACTCACCCTCAAAACATCACCCCATAACTCTAAACCCTAAGTCTAGATTAGTTAACCCAATGGTTATAAATGTATATTTATACCCTTTATAATAAATGTTATTTTGGTCATTTTTTCCTTAAAAATTATTTTTGTGACAAGAAATTTTTTAGATCTATCTTAGGGTATTCCTCATCTATAAAACTATAACCTGAATCGCCCCATCTATCCTCCTGAGGAGAAGTTTGGTTTCAAACCCCGGTTCGAACAGGAGGAGTACGCCATGCTAATGTGCCTTGGATGATCCACATCTCAGGGTCAGGCGACACCTTTTCAAAATTTAAATAGTTTTTGTTGTAACTTGTGAGAATGCAAACGCAAATAGAGAAATTTTTCATTTCTTGATGATTACGTTTTTTCTTTCTTTTGACAATATTTCTTAGTTACGTTTTAGAAGACGATTTTATATGAGAAATTGTCAAAAATATCACATTCCTACTATCATTTTAATGTTTACATTAATCACTTTTACGCTCATTTTTAATAGAAAAAGATAATTAATCAGATTTTAATTAATCTAAGACTTTTTTGCCTCTTAACAAATAAGATATTTGTGAAAATATCTCTTTAGTGAAAGTAAAAGTGAATAATGATACTAATAATATGGTAACATGAAAAATTTCTATTTTAGATTGATATCATGTAAAATGAGAAGAAAAAAAATTGTCTTTATGGCAACTTTCGTTTTTACCTTTTTGTCTCTTGTCATTACACACATTTAGGGCATGATTAACTTTGGTCTATTAGGGTGGGATTCTTAGCTTCTCAAAAAGACGTTTCTTATCTTTTAACTAAAAAAACTTAAAAATCGTCTTTTAAATAAGAGACATAAGAAACGTATCTTAACCGAAAAGTGTAAAAAGAAAACGTTAATTCATAAGTTAAAACTCTGCTTTAAAAGATCGGGTTAATGATGGTCTTATATAAGAAACTAGTTTAAAACCGTGTAATACATAGACTAATGTCAATATGTCATCACACTACACTTAAAAGATTTATCTTGGAATTGTGGTCAATAGTTATAGCCGGTGAGACAAATATTACTTGAATTACCATACGTTCATAGATAGTGCCCACCCGACTCCAAAACTTAGTTATCTTTGATGGAGGTAATTTGGAAGATGAAGATCCATATTAGAAAACTCAAAATAATAGATATGACTTTTTCATGTAGTATAAGATTAGCTAACCAACTCCCAAAGTCAGATGTACGACCAGGGGGAAGATCACAGTCCCTCATTACCTAAGTTGCTAATCACCACGAATCATGTGATAAAACGGATGGCAAATGATGAAATGAACCATTATCATTTTCCATGAAATAGATTATGCCGAGAGCAGAGTGATGTCTGACCAAACCAAGTAGGTAAGGTGTTTGAGACTCTCAATGGAGTTGAACCTAATGCGGTGGTGCATGTGCCGGCGACGGTGGCTACGGGCTACACTATCGGTGGGAACTTGACTGAACAGAGATAGTAGGGCTTCAGAGTCAGAAGTGAGTAGGCAATAAACTGACGTTGGCACAAACTAATTAGATTAATGGGTTGGACCCAAAGTATTGTTTACATCTGTACGTTTATTGTGTGTTTATGTATCATCTGGTAGGAATATTTAAAACAAGTATTCGCATCTTAAAACGTATATTGATTTTTCAATTTCTAGCAATTTCCTTTTTTTTTAGAATCCAAGATGCGGATATCCACTAGAGAATATGATTAGTTTATAATTAACAAATTGATATAACGTTTACGTCTCAAATGTCTACCACAACGCTTTCCGTGGTCATGAACACTGAAAGATAAACCAATGTCGCCTGTAGTTTTTTGAATGTAGCTAGCAAGACGTATATTATATTTGCATTGCCAAGATCCCTAACATCACTGCCAAACACGTAACCATCTTTGATAAACGTAACTCGTAACATCAATAATAGAAAAGTGCATGTGACAAGTTAATAAAGAAGAACTCTAATTGTTGGATGAGATTTTCTTTTTTTTTTGTAGCACGCAACACCATAATGGTCCATATCAGATAACCACACGTCCCTTATGTCAGCCAGTATGTCACTACGATCGTCAAAGGAAACTATATATAATTATCAACATGAATATGAGACAAAGAATATTAAATTTGCACTAAAAGTTACTATATCTTCTAAATTATAAGACCGATCTTGAAGTACGGAATGACTAAGGGCCCGAGAGGAAATGATAAAGGAGATCCACGTGATGAGGTGAAGGAGAGAAGATCCAAAGCCACAGCTAAACTGGTCTGAGTCCACTTCATAATTCAAAAAAAATAAATGCGCGGGTGAAGAACACGCGCAGTGGCGGTAAGCACAAGGAATCTGCGGACGAGGAGGAAGCATATGCCCCACTTGATCATGATCATGATTCATGATGGTGATATATGCCACCATACCGTGGGAGAAAAATTTAAATATTTTCAGATTTTAATTTTTTTCATTAAATAAAAATAGCCAGAAAGCGCCACGTGGATCACTACCTGGCGTTACAGAAGCATCGCATCTTCTAGTTCCTTTAGCCCAGAATAAAAAGAAAAATTCCTCAAAAATAAAACGATTTAAATAATTTTTTTTTTCTCCTCTCATCACCAAATCAAAAAGATAGATCAGAGACTCGAAGCGTGATTCTCATTATCATATTCAATCCCGTTTCTAAATCGAGATTCGTGTTTCTTCTCCGAGATTTGAAGGTAATTTGATTCGTCTCTCTCTCTCTGTAGCAGATGATGATTATCGTTAGATTGATTCCTTGTAATTGCATGTCTTTCTCCAGAGAAACTAGTGAGGATTCGAATGGAGAATCGATTCAACTGTTATCGAGAAACCTAGATTTGAGTATTCCATGTGCAGTAGTAATCCAGTAATCAGATTCGCCATGGATTCCGGTTCCGTGAACTCATCTTCCGTCACTAGTCCAGGCTCTAGCTTGAACGACGAGCCGCATCGAGTGAAGTTTCTATGCAGCTTCTTAGGTAGTATATTGCCTCGTCCTCAGGACGGGAAACTGAGATACGTAGGTGGAGAGACGAGGATCGTGAGCGTGACGAGGGACGTTAGGTACGAGGAGCTGATGAGCAAGATGAGAGAGCTTTACGAAGACGCGGCGGTTTTGAAGTACCAGCAGCCTGATGAGGATCTTGATGCTTTGGTTTCCGTTGTGAATGATGATGATGTGACGAATATGATGGAGGAGTATGATAAGTTAGGTTCAGGGGATGGGTTTATCAGGCTTAGGATCTTTCTGTTTTCGTCTCCTGAGCAGGATGGTGGTTCTTCGGGTTATGATGATCAGAGGGAGTCTGAGAGGAGATATGTTGATGCTCTTAATAATTTGGTTGAAGGCACAGATTTTAGGAAGGTTCAGCAGTATCCTGACTCGCCTCGGTTCAATCTGAATGACGATTTTTCGATGGTGGAACCGATGCTTAATCAGCTGGCTATTGAGACTGGTGGTGGTGGGGGAAGTCAGAGGGGGAACGAGATACCTATTGGGCAGTATAGTAATCTTCACCAGCTCAGGATTCCTCGTGTGGGTTCGGGGCAGATGATTGCACCTAGGTATGGTGAAGTAGAAGGGACATGGAGTCCTTACTATTCTCCTCGGCATCATGGTCATTTTCAGGAGTTTCCATCTTCGCCTTCGTCTGCTCGTTATCGAATGCCGTATGGGGAAGTTCCTGATAAAGGGTTTGATAGAATGCCTGAGGATTATGTGAGGCCAGGTCATCATCCTTTGTATGAGCACCAGGGACAGGTTCCTGATAATGTGGTGTGGGTCCCAGCTGGAGCTACGCCACTTGAGAGTAAAGGAGGTTTTCCTGGGAATGTACTTCACGGTGGTCCAAGTGGCTATGAAGGGGGTAATATATGCGAGAGCTGTCGTGTACCGTTTCATAGGAACCATCAACCATTCGAGCAGCCTAATGGATTTCAACCGGTTCCTTCTGCTCATTGTGCACACTGTCCACCCAACAGGGAAACTTTTATGCTTAACGCAGACCCAAAGCCTCATACTCCTCATGGGGCTTATGCAAATGAGACTTTCGGGCATGAAAGAGGATGGATGGTTCAACAACAGGTGAATCCTAATCCTCCACGTATTGATGAAGGGAGGTCACATATATCTAATGTTGGAAGACCAAATGATCATTACACTCTTGATGGTCCTGGGATGAATTATCCTTTTAGCCAGCGACCAGAACCTGAAATTTCCAATGAAGGGTTTCATGATAAACCTCTTGGTGGCATTCCCTTGAACCCGTCCAACCCTTCTGCGGAGGAACGTGGGTTTCACTATGGGAATAATCTGTATGCTCCAGGACCTGAAAGTATTCACGCAGCGAATCATAGCCACATCTACCCGCAGCAAAATATTTGGCAGAACGTTCCAAACCATATAACTGGTGCTCCAGGCTTGCCTATGCAACAAGTCAATGGCACAGCCAATCAAAATGTTATCAGGAATCCGATAGACAGTGCTTCTAGATATTCTATTGGAGTGGAAAATCCAAGTGTTTTAGTTGGTTCTCCGCAGAACATTTCAGGCTTTGATGCTATATCTTCTCCTGGCCAGCCTTACTACCCCAATCCCCATTTTCAAGATAGAGCCTTCCCTTTAGATCCAAATTGGGTGCCATCTGAGAACCAGGCTGTGCGTAGTGAATATCTACAGGGGCTTAAGCCTCTCTCAGGGCCCATGCTACAGACAAACCTCGGTACGCAGACACCAGATTGTGTTGAAGTGGTGAGGCCGGTGGAAAGCAAGGGCGGTCAGGGAGGTGAACAAGTTAACTATGCTGATACTGGTGTTTCAGGTGTTCCCTGCCTAGATAAGCTTCAACCCTTAGCTGAAGGAAAGAATGATATGGTAGAAGTTAGTCCTTCTGCTGCTGCTCCTCCTGAAGGGGATGAGCTATCAGTCGAGCGTTTGAGTTTCTTGCCGGAGTTAATGGAGTCTGTGAAGAGAGCGGCACTTGAAGGAGCTGCTGAGGTCAAAGCTCATCCAGAAGAAGCCAACGATTCTGTGAGGCCGGAGTTTGTCGAAAACGAATCAGAGCATGTGGTGAGTACAATAGTATGTTAATCTGTTTTGAGGACCTTAGGATGTAATCCTTTTTCTGATTTTCATTCTGCAACAACATTTTTTTTTTTTTCAGAATGCTCAAGTCGAACCTGAGATGGATTCAGATAGCGACAATCCAAATAATTTTAAGATTGAGCCAACAAAGGCGGAGGCTGAAGCTCTATCTAGGGGACTACAGGTTCTGTATAAATATTTTCTTTGTTCTGAAATCCGATTTAATAGAATTCTGAAAACGAAGTGTCTCAGTTTTAGACCTTCTGACTGTGTTTCTTGGTTTTCACCTTGTTCATCTAGACTATAAGAAACGATGACCTGGAGGAGATCCGAGAGTTAGGTTCTGGAACATATGGATCTGTTTACCATGGCAAATGGAAAGGCTCAGATGTTGCAATAAAGAGAATAAAAGCCAGCTGCTTTGCAGGCAAACCTTCTGAAAGGGAACGTTTGGTAAATTTGAATTCCTTAAATATCAATTGACTCTGAACATTTTCTTTCAAACTTAACTCTACTGTTCTCCTTGCTCATTTTTCTGTTGTTGCAGATAGAAGATTTTTGGAAAGAAGCTTTGTTACTGAGCTCATTGCATCACCCCAACGTTGTGTCTTTCTATGGGATAGTTCGTGACGGTCCTGATGGTTCTCTAGCAACTGTCGCTGAGTTCATGGTTAATGGATCTTTGAAACAGTTCTTGCAGAAGAAAGACAGGTAAAAAGATTTACAGTCATTTTACAGAGTATCCAAATATCTGATGTCACATTTGGTTGACTCCTCTAGAACTATTGATCGTCGCAAAAGACTCATCATAGCCATGGATACTGCTTTTGGGATGGAGTATTTGCACGGAAAGAACATAGTTCATTTTGATTTGAAGTGCGAGAATCTTCTTGTGAACATGAGAGATCCTCAGCGTCCTGTGTGCAAGGTTAGGTTTTTGATCATCTCATCTCCCACATAATGAACAACAACAAACTTATATATTTTCTGATAAAACTGTTTCTTTCCAGATCGGTGATTTGGGTTTATCTAAGGTGAAACACAAGACTTTAGTATCAGGAGGTGTTCGCGGAACATTGCCATGGATGGCACCGGAGCTCTTGAGTGGCAAAAGCAACATGGTCTCTGAAAAGGTATATAACCAAATCTCTTATAAAGTTTGCAGATTTTTTCCTTATACAATCGCACGACCATTAACCAAATCTGTATCTTTCAACTAGATCGATGTTTACTCATTTGGGATTGTAATGTGGGAATTGCTCACTGGTGAAGAGCCTTACGCAGATATGCACTGTGCTTCTATAATAGGTAACCAACTAAAACTTTCTTTTTTACTACTAACGATTGATTCATGACAATATGGATTTGGTGTTTAATTATTACACAGGAGGTATAGTGAATAACACATTGCGTCCGAAAATACCACAGTGGTGTGATCCAGAGTGGAAAGGATTGATGGAAAGTTGTTGGGCATCTGAGCCGACAGAGAGACCATCCTTTGCTGATATATCACAGAAGCTCAGGACTATGGCTGCTGCTATGAATTTGAAATAAATAAATAAAAAGAAGAATAAAATGATGATGATGATGATGAAGAAAAAAAGAGATGGCGATGGTGCAGGGCTTCTATTTACTTGGGTTTTTATAAAAAAGTATTATAGTTAAGCCTATTTTAAGTTTACCACTTGGTTTTGCGGTTGGAACGCATAATACTAGCGTTTTTTATGGGTATATATATATTAAGTTAAAGAATCTTGAATTTAGAGGATTTTGTTATGGAACTTTTGATCAAAAGCAATGTGTTTGTTGCTGCACTTGATGATGATCAGAGCTCTGTCTCTGGGTTCATATTGTTTTCTTCTTTCTATTGGGGGGTGTTATTTTTGGTGTGTATATAAAACTTGTGGTTGCAGTCTGGTTACACGTTAGATTAGTCTTTCCTTCTTTGTAATGGTTAAGAAGGTTAATAATAATTTGTTCTTAAAAACTCGAGAGGAATTAATGAACTATTAGTCCTTCAAATATAGATCACTTATGGTGGATCTTCATATTGCATTCTCAGTGAGATAAGAAGATTACAAAGCAAGAACTTGTAATGAATATGATAATCAGAGGCAGGAGTACTCTATTTATTGAATCTCCTCTCCCTACTTACAATCCCACGGAACTTGAGCAAACCATTGTGAAAGTTCTCTCAATCATATAAGTTTAGTTTTCTGAATATTTGTGGGAAAGCAAGTGTTGATGATGCCTTGGCTAAAATGGCTAGACATAACTCCCAAAATTATGTAATAAGTTGGTCTTAATCCTTGTAATCTTGTGTTGTATTATTGAATATCCACGTCGACTACAAAAAGAAAAGAACAACAGTATTAATCATGCAGAAGATGTAATGGAACTCTGGCTGCTTGAGGATTTTGGACCAGTGGCCAGGTGGTTTGAGTCCAATAAGATCATTCATATTTATTGCATTCATATGACTCGGACTTTAGTCTCCTAAGATGAATTATTTAACCATTGAACTACAATGAATTGGTTATAAATTTAGTAGTTACATAACGTTTCTTAAAAAAAGATAGTAACACTAGTTTTGACAAACGTGGTCTGAGAAGCTACCACAAAAGTTCCCAAGATTCAAACAAACCCAACCCAACCCAACCCACAAACTAAACAAAGAACTTAGTGTTGAAATGAAGATGAGGTTAGGTAATGGATTAAAGGGTCCAAAGACACACTTGAGGGATGGCAACAAAGTTTGACAGGACTGCAATCCTTTCTATATTATCTCTCTCAATAGTTAGTAACTTATTAGGTTTGACTTAATGATTTGTTTGATTATTAATTAATTAAATATCTTAAAATAGTTCTAATAAACAATGAGAAAAGTCAGCCCCTTGCATGTACCAAAGATCTTCATAATTTCTTGTCAATTAAAATACTCTGCAAGTGAAGTAGGAGAAGAATTAAAGCATGACATTATCAACCCCGATGTCGTATCTTCCTTGTTCACAGAACATATTCTTCTAACCAATTAACAGTTTTAATATAGGATAATTACACAATCTTGTGTTAATCATTTGGACCCTGGACTTAATAAATGTTATGTTATCCATCAACCTTCAAAATGACGAACCGTCCAAGAAAAGAATTTTATTTGTGATTTTTGTTAGGAGTCAATATGTGATGTATGAATGATATATACCATTTAATACAGAAGCAAATTAAATAATGGTTGAATTCGGAAAATAGTCGTATTAGTATCTAGTAATATAAGGTAAATAGTGTAATTAGGTCAAGATACGTGACAATATTTAAGAAACAATCTCTTGTCTTCTACAACATATATACATATACGGTATGTTTTCGTTTAATTATGACCTCTTAAGTCTTTATACAACACCTAACACGCGCTAATGACATTTTTCATATGGCAAACTCACACGTAACACCCACACGTACCATATTTATATATTTTTTATTTAAAATAAAATTATATGAACCAATAGCATATAGTTCATCATGTTTAAAAGATGCATACATATAAAGGATAACAATCATTTACCGCCTCATTGCAAAGGAAAGTTACGTACGGTATTGTGTTAGTCAACCCAAGTGACGTGATGATGAGTGATACTTTTCTTGGATTAGCTTTTTTTGGTAAAAAAAAAGATTCTTTATAATATAAAACTGGCAACCTCAATTCTTATCTTGAAGTTGTTTGTGGGAGGGGAAATAACAGAGATTTTTACGAGAAAAATAAAGGCCAATTCATAAAAAATGAAATTATACAAGTGAAATATGTTATTAATAATTGTTTTTCTAATCATATATAACTCCATTAACTTTTGATTTCAGTGGAACGTATTTACTCAAAGTTATGATCCTATTAAATTTGTTGTTCTTTTTGCTGTTATGTTTTATAAACTCTTATAATATGTTGATATTAGCCTTAATGTTAAAGCTTAAATGTATATAATGTTAAAGCTTAAATGTATATACATATAAGCACAATACATTTGAATTGGAAATATAGTTGGATCCAATACTTAAATGTTTTCTTCCTTGATATAAATATTTGCTACATGATTATTTTATTTTTAATAAGAGAAATATAAATAACCCCCTAAATGTAATGAATTCTAGAGATAGTAAGAATCTAAATATGTCCTATACACACATGATAAACTCAAGTCAATGTTAATTCCAGTATTAGATTATTAGCATTTAGCAATGACTTTGAACCTTCATCAGTTATTTTTAAAATAAAGTATAGGCATATGCAGGGGCGAAGCCAGAAAGATTTTTTAATGGGTGCACTTCTAATATAATTAAAATAAATGCCAAAAGAAGGATCGAACTTGGGACATCAATGGGTGCACAATAACACTCTAACTATCTTTTCTAGCTGATTTTCTTGAAAATTTTCATACTAATGCCATAATATCCAAAAAATTACGGGTGCACATGCCCCCATTGGTCATGCACTGGCTACGCCCCTGGGCATATGATATCTAAAGATTTGCCGGGAAATTAATATCGAGTTGATCAATTAATTTAATTTAAAGTCTGGTACGCATATATCTAGTTTATCCTCTCATAACATAATAACATCAGACACATAAATAAAGTCTACTTTATGTGTACACTAGTCATTAAACGTATATATGCAGATATTTAACCACTAAACAGCTCGATTATAATGTCTTAAAGCTTGGTATTTTTCAAATTCATCGATTCTTTGGTTCTATAAAAAGACAACAAGAAACATTTGCGTCGCTTTTATTAAACACTGAATTTTCTGGTGTCTTCAACCTTTTATTATTATATACTACATAAAATCTTTTATTATATTGAAGGGATATTAAATATAAACAATATTAGTTGCTCCTTTTGAAAATTTGATGGCTTCCTCTTGTTATTTTGTTGCATAGTTGTGGTTCCTATCTCACTTTATTATTTAACTAACTAATAGTAATCTTCTGATAGGATATATTATTTAATAATACGATTTAAACTTTTCAAACAACATCTTTGTGATCAATCAAGGCCAATTAGTGTAAGTTGTCTGGTTGTTCCGATCAATTATTGTATTTAGGCTCCTCACTTTTCATTAAAAAGTCTTTGAGACCAATCAGTTTAATTTCCAGTTTCATCGGCAACGTTAGTAAATAAATAAACGTTAGAAAATATTACTAAATATAAAAACATATAGATATACAATATTATATAGAAGAATAACTAAGATGGACTTAAAGAAAAATTTGTCGTCAAAATAATTTTTTTTAAAAAAGAATATCAAAATAACCTTTATTAAAAGATGTAAATATATATTTATATATTTGGGTTAACTAATCTAGACTTAAGGTTTAGAGTTATGGGGTGAGTTTTTAGAGATGAGATTTAAAACTAAAAAATAATAATTAAAAAATATTAATTTTTAAAAAAATGAAAAGGACTATTTTAATATTTTTTCTTTGAAGTCTATTTTTTTTACAAAAACTTTAAAAATGTTTATTTGAGAGATTTGTCTCTCTCTATATATATATATATATATATATACTAGACCAAATTAATATGTTATATTGCGAAAGAAATCCTATAAAATATTTTAGTTACTCATAAAATAAACTTCACTCACTTTATAACCATTAGCATTTTTAACTACTCGTTGTTGACATGATTCATGGAAAGTAACATGTTATATATATATATATTACTATAGCCATTTTACGGCATATCTATTTATATTTATGAGAAATTTAAATTAATTTGCAAAATAAAATTGTAGATAAACGACAATTTGTTAAATTACTATTAGCAAATAACAAAAATGGTACCTAAAAGGCTTAAAAGAACTTTGATGCATGATTTAGTTGATAATACTTTCGAAAGTGTTTCAATGAGTATTTTTGTAGATGATTTTAACAAATATTTACGTACATGAGTGTATAAATTTTAAAACAACAAATGTCAAACTTACATGACGGCAATGGAAATCCATTTAGTTTTTTTTAATGTCTAAAGAAAAATCCTTTAACAAATTAAAAAGAAACGTTAAAGAAAAAACACCAAAGGTGTTTCACCTAAACAAAGACAACCCTCAAAATGATCAAATGTGTTGATTAAATCGCTAAAAATGAACTTTATTCTGATATGATCATTGTCTAAGCGAATACATTTCTGAACATTTTCAGAGATATATTTTATGTATTCCTATTAGATTCTATTCGAAGTTGAAAATACACCCATTGCATCCATATAAACTATATATATTATTATAGTATAATCTTATGTGTTAATGTGTACCGTTCATATGTGTAAAAGAAAGTATAAGTCAAAGGACAAGAGTTTCTAGAATCAAATTGAGAAAGAAATAAATGCTTACTTTGAGATGAAGTCAAACTTATTTTGCAAGGAGTCATAACCGTATCATAGTATTTGGTCTTCTCGATATCGACGTTTCTCCTTACGACACACGCATTTTCATACTCATCATGTTACATCATCGGTTGATATCTTAGAAGCTTCTTCGTCAAACTGCAGTTTCTATAATTGAGCACTGAGTGTTTTTCAACAGAGTCATTAAACAAGAAATGTTTTATTTAAACGGAAAACTAAGTGGGTGACAATTTATGTAATTGTATTACTATACTGGTGCATTGCTAAAATTGCATGGTTGGAAGAAGAAAAAAACTTTACATTGTCGTATTCTGCCGTTCTGTGGATTAATAATTATGATCTTATCACTGTCTTACTTCAGCTAATTCACGATGTATTTAATTATAGTAAAATCCCAAATATATAATATTGCCGCAGGGATTTGGTAAGTAGTAATACTGGCAAGAATTTTATTATTTTTCTCAAATTCTTTAGTCAATAAATAGTATTTAATATTTATATTTTTTCTTTGCTCAAAAAATTATATTTTTCTAAGAAACTAAAAATTAAACATGTTTGTTTGAGTTTCTCATTTTGGCCACGTATATTATGCAAGTTCTGAAAACTCTCTTGGCTTTTTTACTGAAAAGTCTCTGTCATAAGAAAGTCAAGAGCTTGTGTACATTTTCTAACAGAAATTCACTTATTCAAACCATTATCTACAAAGTGAAGAAAATTATCCAATTTCAAGAAGTACGTCAAAAGTTAAAAATAACTAATTAGCGATGACATATGATTGGCTATAGAGGGGAACATTTCAACCCAAGTCACGACAAATCAAGGCGATGGTTTTTTCCTGCCCTCTAATTTGATCAACTAATTAAAATATATAAAGTGCTATGCAATTGGACACAATTTCACGCAAGTCTTTCTTTGCGTTAATGATTATTAAAACTGAGACAACTTTTCATAATTTAAAAAATAAAGAAAGAAAGAAAGATTAGAAAACTAATCCAAAAAAACAGAAAAGCAGAAACCCTAGTAAGAAAATAATACAATTAGGGTTGAAGTTAAATCACAAAAATATAGGACGCGGAGAAGACTTCTTATATATTTTTTATTATTTAATTAGCTTTTTCGTTATAATAATAATCATCAATTAACACCTTCCTTTTCTCGTCTTTATAAACCATCTCTTCAAGCATTATATCATTTCATCATCATCAAACATAATAACACTTCGAAAGAAGGACAACAAGAACAAGAAAAGACAAACAGATTCGTAAGAAAATGGGAAGAGCTCCATGCTGCGACAAGGCAAACGTGAAGAAAGGGCCATGGTCGCCTGAAGAAGATGTGAAGCTCAAGGACTACATCGACAAATATGGCACTGGTGGCAACTGGATCGCACTGCCTCAGAAAATTGGTACTAGTTACATTAGAATTTATAACTTATAATCCTATAATTAGCTGCATCTTGCTTATTTTCAACATGTTATCATCCAAAACTTATAACTTTGAATTTGTTTTGAACATTTTTTATATATCACTTATTCGGATCAATGAAAGATTCATTCAATCAACCTCTTGGATCTTAATCTTTGATTCAACCATTCAGGTTTGCTACTCCAGTTAGTTGTCCTGATATACAAGTTTTGTGTAAATCATAGGGTTGAAGAGATGTGGTAAGAGTTGCAGACTGAGATGGCTTAATTACTTAAGACCAAACATCAAACATGGTGGCTTTTCTGAGGAAGAAGATAGTATCATCTTGAGTCTTTACATCAGCATTGGAAGCCGGTAAGTAATTCATCTATATCTCTTGATTAATTAGTTAATTGCAGTAACCAATACATCTTAGTTAATATATAATTAATATATTCTTGGTTCAGAATTGGAGGTAATTTATGTAAAAATTAACCTTGCATCTCCTTGTCTTTTTACCTTTTGTCTATGAATATTATGCTGAAACACATGCAAGCCCATGTTTCAAGCTATGGTACATCTCATAAATTTTAGGGTTTATATTGTCTCTTTCTCCTTGTTTTGGTGTTTTTGGAAGCACCTTTATAAATTTACATGTATGAAATATGAACTTAATTGGTGGTCTATAAATAAGAAAAGATTATTATAATTGTAACCTTAATTAACTTGATTTATATGCAGGTGGTCTATAATTGCAGCTCAGCTTCCTGGAAGGACAGACAATGATATCAAGAATTACTGGAACACAAAACTGAAGAAGAAGCTACTTGGAAGACAGAAACAAATGAATCGTCAAGACTCTATTGCTGATTCGAGTGAAAACAATATCAGCAGCAACAACAACAACAACAAGAGTCCTCAAAATCTGAGTAACTCAGCACTAGAGAGGCTTCAACTTCACATGCAGCTTCAGAATCTTCAAAGCCCTTTCTCTAGTTTCTACAACAACCCTATCTTGTGGCCCAAGGTTCATCCACTACTACAGAGTACCACAACTACTCCTGATCAAAACCCCAAGCTTGGATCCCAAGAAAGCTTCCACCCTCTAGGAGTTAACGTTGTTCATCAGAACAATGGAGTCTCTCCTCTCTTTTCAGAGAGCGTGGAGCAATCCTTAAACCCCACTCACGGGTGTCAACCTAATTTCGGTTTTTCGCAGGACCTTCAGTTAGATAATCACAACATGAACCTTGTGAACAGAGGTGGTTCTAAAGAGTTGTTTCAAGCAGGCAACGAGTTTGAGCTAACGAACGGTTCGAGTTGGTGGTCGGAGGAAGTGGAGTTAGAGAGGAAAACACCGACGTCAAGTTCTTGGGGATCAACTTCTGTTCTTGATCAGACGACTGAAGGAATGGTTATGCTTCAAGATTACGCTCACATGAGCTACCACAGTGTTTAATAGTTCATGCCATGCATATATACACGTACGTATGTATAACTATAGGAATGGATTTGTTGATGAAGTATGTATTGTTACGGTCATAAGCTTATAGCATGTGTCGAGGGTGAAAGGGTTTTTTTCATTATATGTTTGTTAATGTAACGAGTTGTGGATAATAATGTAAATCTTTAAATTCTACTTGCTTTTTTATGTTCTGGAACGACTATATAAAACACTTGCATGGATTTTAAAATTAATTTATGACCCATTTTATGATGATATGTTAACATCTTACAAAGTTTTATTGATTAGTCGTGTTTGATAAATTATGTAGTTACTAATCATGGATTACTGGACTAGTGTTACTAATTAACGCAGGAAATAGTGGGCCTGGCAGTTTTTCATTTCTAAAGGCCCATGCCAAGATGCGAGTAGTTGTTGAGTCTCATGCCATGGCAACAGCATGAATCGCATGACATGGAAGCAGGTAAACAAAAGATTAATTAATTTATTACTCAGCTAGAAAGTAAAATAATTTTGTACATTTGACCAAAACGTAATTTTGTATATAATAAAAGCCATAGGAAGCATATAGACTATTAGCTAATGTGATCATACAACTTTTAAATAAAACCATTAGATAAAATAAAGTCCTTTAGGGAACATTATTAGGCCGGCTATATTTTGTATTCAGCCATCTCCAATCTATTATCCGTTAATTGCTAATTAATATATTTAGTTCCATGTAAACCTGATAAATTTGATTAACTATAAGTATAATTAAAAAGTCACGGATGGTCACATTTTCTTTGCGCCACTTGATATTAAGAAATCAATTAAAATATCAATCCGTACATTTTCATTGCACAATTAAGATTACAATTTAGTTCCATCACAACATTTAATCAAATATGAGATAACAGTTAAATATTTTTTTAGTTTATAGATACACCTATATTTTGCAAATAACAAAAATATAACTCGAAATTTAAAATGCAGACTTTAATTACATAATTATTTATTTAACTTCGAATACACATTAGTTAATGAAGTTCATTTACATGCACATAAAGACAAAAGGTAATATTAAAAACCCACAAAACCCGTTTTACTAAAGCTAAACATAAAAGAGTGGCAACCATAATCGAACATGGAAGCCACAAAGTAGTTGACATCACCCTGAAGGTCTAAATTCGTTATTTAATTCAATGAAGTCAGAACTTATAAATAATCACTCACCAAAGTCATTTCTCTTCACCACCCAAAAACCATCTCATAGTCACACCACAAAGATCATGGCGACCAGTTCATCAACGACCCAAGTCATTGTCTTCACAATTTCCCTTCTCTTGGTCGCCTTTCAAGTAGTCCATGCAGACTACTACCGTCCAAGGCCACCGGTTACCCCTACCCCCTACGTTCCTAAGCCATGGATCCCACTTCCGAGCCCTAAGCCTGTTTATCGGCCTCCTACTCTACCAGCTGGCTCATTGGCAAGACAGTTCCTTGACCCACACAACGCTCTACGGTCTAGACTAGGTATTTAATTTATTAGTTATAAACATTGTTAAAGTTCGCCATATATTAGCAAAGAGACCGGGTTCTAATTTCCTTTCTATTGCGGTTATGATTGGGTACGGTAAATATATATATAACTTAACCAGTATTCATCTTTTACATTGTGTAATGGTTTTTTAGAAATTGAAGTTACATGCTTTAGGCACATAATCTCTATAGAAATTTCAGATTCAGCTTTTAGAAATTATGATTTTCTTTATTTAATGTTATCGCTATCGATTTTGGCTAATTGAATCTCATTTCTTATTAGGTTTGCCTCCACTGGTTTGGGACAGCAAGCTAGCGAGCTACGCGACATGGTGGGCGAACCAAAGGCGTTACGACTGCTCGTTGACCCATTCAACAGGGCCATACGGCGAGAACCTGTTCTGGGGAAGTGGCTCGAGCTGGGCACCAGGATTCGCGGTCCAGACATGGGTGGTTGAAGGCAGCACATACAACTACAACACCAACTCGTGCGACGGAAGTGGAATGTGTGGTCACTACACTCAGATGGTGTGGCGTGACACCAAAAGGCTCGGGTGCGCTAGTTTGGTTTGTGACAACGGTGCAGGAGTTTTCATCATTTGTAGCTACGACCCTCCTGGTAACTACGTTGGCGAGAAGCCTTACTAAGAAGGAAAAAAAAAACACTTTTAACGGTGTTTCTTTTTTTTTAATGACTCTATTTAATTTCTATATATTTCCATTTCAAATGTCTCTGTGAAATTAAAATTTCCGAGACATTTAATGTGTTTTGATCATCGTTTTGTTGTAGTTGATGTTTCTAATGTCCTTATTATGTAAACATCGTAAAACAATGAGTGAGGTTTTTTTGGGTGTAACATATGAAATATCAATAACTTGACAATGATGCATTGCTTCTTAGGGTTTTCATGTTTTTTCTTTTTTTGGTTTAACATAAGAAAAAGAAAAGAAGAAGATCTCTTCAAATTAACCTGCTTTGATAACTAGTAGCTTCCTCTCCACGTCATCTATCGAGCTAATACATCACTCATACTTTAGCATACAAATGGTTCTTATTTCTTACTGGACATCTCATTGAAACACCAGCGCTTGAAACAGAACGTTTGGTTCTGAACAAGAGTGTTTGACTCTCTAAGAATCTTATGCTCTCAGTGTTCAGGCCGATCTAAAAGTTTCACGTGCAAAGGAAAGGAAACAAAGTCCCAATAACAAAAGCTCGTGGTCGCACAATACTGAAAGGTGCGTGAGAAGAACTTGCCTAAAGAGTTGGTGGGCACTAGGCAGCCTAAACAGAGAAAACAGACCACACCTCGTGTCCGCACGAGGGAAAGTTCTAATTAATAAGAATCCATATGAGTAGAGGATTCAGAACTATAAACTGTATTCGAGATCAATATATTTTTGTTACTTTACTGCTTCATTTTTATTTAGAATCGATTTTATTATTTAACAATTTGCTTAGAACAAATCCATTATTTTACACTCTATGAGATCACCACACGACATGAATTACTCTTTGTATCCGTTCTCTTCATGTCACTGCAGCTCAATTTATGCTTAATTTCCTTCCTATGTTCATCGCCTTTCACGACATTTAATTTGAGAATCTATAGCCCTTAGCTTACTTCCGCCGTAAGTATGCTGGATAAACTCTGGCAAAACTGTAACGTGACAAAACATCTCATACATAAGATGTATATTAAGGTTTCTTCTTGAATGGGTTTATTAAGTTTTTTTGATTAGTTTACCTCCATGTATAGTCTTAACTCGCCTGCGGATTTTGATATTTCTATTAGACAATTGGTTGGAGTCACCTCAATCACCTCTGCTGATAATAAGTCAAATGAAGATCTTGATCTTATCTCTTTTGGCTGAATCTTAACCTGGTAAATATACAACAACAAAAAGATAAATATATGAGATATTTAATTAGACTTTATGATCTCTATATAGAAGAATATTTAGTTACTATTGTACCTTGAAATGCTTTATTCTTTCAACAGACAAACTAGCATAAGTTGCTGCAGCTTCAATCTTCTTGATTGTTTCTTGTGCTGTGTTTGTGGACCCAATTTTGGTTTTATAAGTCTTATCATCCTGAGAGATACCAATAAGGAAAAGTTTCTAGTATTGGTATCTCTTTTATTAGATGATTTTTAAGATTTAACCAAAAACTCACAAGTCTTTTACCTGTTCTTCTAAGAGACCTGACAAATCTAGATCACTAGACATTGCTATTATCTGAAAAGCGTTTATGAAATTTGAGGATGCGGTTGCTGCATTTATCTCAGCAACATTTTCCTGCAAGATCCAATTCAGATAAGTTATATATAGCTCTATGAGTAGTACATACAATCCAAAGCTATTAACATTTTAAGCATCTAGTGAATCAAGTTACCTTGATTGAGTCTGAAACTTGATGATAAGCTGGTATATAACCTAACTTGAACCAAGAATCTTGGATGATTATCTCAGCTAGTTTCATACGCTGCATCCAAATGTTGTCAAACGTTATTAAGATTGAAAATGATGAATGCATATATGTTGATTCTTTCTTGTGTTATACCCTTTGAGGATTTGGATCAAGAATGTTAAATATTAGCTTCTTTTGTGCTCCAGTGAATGCTGGTGGGAATGTGTATTCTGCTCTGAGTATCTTCTTATACAAAACCACAAGTGTATGATCATCAAACGGTGGATAACCAGCAAGTAATTCAAATAGTATCACTCCACAAGACCACACATCCACTGCTGCTCCTGAGTAGCCTTTGTTCATAATCAGCTGTTTTATTTAACAAAAATCAGCTTCTCAAGATTCAGAGATTTTGAAACATTATGCCAAGTAATTATTGTTATTACCTCAGGTGCTATATAACATGGAGATCCACAAGCTGTAGAGAGCATATCCCCTGACTGAATTAAACAACCAAAAACTTATTTAGGACTTGATTATTTCACAAGCAATGATTTGGTTGGTAAATACTAAATAGAAAGTTATATGATCAGAACTAGAAAGTGTTACTTTAGGAACTGCACTTAGTCCAAAATCAGAGACTTTTAGGTTACCCTTTGAATCTAATAGCAAGTTTTGTGGCTGCAAAAAGCAAAGTCAAATCATTCACAAAGTGTCTTACAAAAACAGAGACTTTGCAGAATTTTATAAAGTTCATTTCTTCTCTTAACCTTAAGGTCTCTGTGGTAAACTCCTCTGTTATGACAATAATCAACAGCATCAATCAGTTGCTGGAAAAGCTTTCGAGCATCTGATTCTTTCATCTTATGTCTACAAAGTTTGTCTGAAAGCTGACCACCTGCAACATACTCCATCACAATACAGATCTTTGTCTTGGTCCCAATCACCTGATGAAGTTTAAAATTCAAGAATCAAAGAAGAATAAAACTGTAACATTTGAGTTTGAAGAGACAGAGAGATAGACACAAACCTCGTGTATCTGCACGATGTTGGGATGGTTAAGAAGCTTCATGGTCCGTATCTCTCTCTGGACTTGAGACTGTAGACCCTTTTGGATAACAAGAGCCTTGTCTATGATCTTGACAGCAACGTAGGTACCATTGGTCGTGTCATAACCAAGTTTCACTTTTGCAAAGTTCCCTTCTCCTATTGTCCTTCCTATCTCGTACTTACCGATCTTCTTCGTCCCAAACAAACCCATCTCAGAGATAGAGAGACAGAAGAAGAAGAAGAAGATGGTTATGAGCTCTGAAGGGTCCAGTTTATGTCTGAATGGGAAGTTAACTCAAATAATGAGGGCTATGAAGAGTTTTAGATGACTTTTAGTTGATAGCGACGGTTCTTGAAAGTAATCAAAAGAAAGATATTTTATTGGTGTGTCGTGACTCTCGTAGGGAGAATGTGGAATCATATGCTTCTTTTTATAGCTTCTCAACAAACTGAAGATAAACAACGTGTGGATATATCTTCACTGTTCACAAGCTGGTAGCTAGCTAGGTGGATTATCATTGCCATAATTGCTTTTAGTCTTTTATTTATTTATTTAGAAAATTAATAGATTTTTGTTTTCTCAATAACTGTTTTTCGATAATATCCTTTTATTTTCTATCCATTGAATTTAAATATTTAGCAAAAAAAAAACAGATACTTTTAGTGACGTCTTAAAATAAAAAAGCAAAAAAATAAGGACATCATCTCAATCATGCCAGTTTTTCTGAGAAAAGTTTTTGTCGGTTTTTTTCATTGTTGTGAGGATATTTGTCCACAAGTGGATTACTTTATTGATTTCTAAAATAAAACAATAAAATATGGAAAAGGAAAAGTATAGATGCCCAAGATATTTTATTTTCAAAAGTTGTAAATATCTGAACTTCAAGATATGTATTTTTGGATTGGTCTAAAGATATTAATTTGTTTTCATATATTTATACAAAAAAAAGTATAATAGTGGGCTTTAATAGGCCCAAATTAATTTTCACGTATATGCGAAATTGCTGAAATTATGAGATCGATATGTCGCTGGTTCAGATAACGGTAATTGGGCCAGTTCAAAGATCCCAATTACATTGATAACTCTTAAGGCAAAAGATAATAGAAAGTGGAGATGGGCCAAAAAATAACTCTTGCAAATTGTCGAGTGAAAAAAGCAAATTTTAATGAAAGATTGAAACATAGGTTTTGTTTTTGAATGTTGAGAAATGCAGTAAAAAATACTTGCCGTTTTATAAGGCTAGAAGCAATAACAAAAAAAAATCATTTTCAAAAAAAGGAATAAGAATGTATAATTCACTATTATAGTTTGGTAATCCATATTAATATCATGATTTGAAAATGTAGGTGAAAGTATATTTAAAGAAGGCATAGCTTCAAAGTAATAAAAAGTAGAAACCTAGCTTCGGCCTACAAGATAAGATAGCATATGGAAAAAAAAAGCAACCCTAGAGATTTTAATGTCTTTC
>CAJHQP010003425.1:0-67787 GCA_905132765.1 Moricandia arvensis
TATACATCCAGTTAAAATGAATTTGCCAGAGCATATTTGGGAGAGAGACGCAGAGTTCTATTCACCAAATGCTGATGAGGTAAACTCTTCCACGACTTGTCTGCAGTATTGAAGTTAAACTTGATTTTGGGCTTTTGCTTGATTATGGGTTTATAATCTAAAATCTCTTATTGGACTAAACCCAAATTAAGCCCATATTCTACAAGTTTTAATTTGATAAAATATCTAGAAAGTAAGGAGGTTGTGGTAGAAAAATCTAGATATTTTTGTAAAAAAATCTAGATATTATGATAGAAAAATCTAGATATTATGATTAGGTTTGTAAGATATTTTGTACTTTTGGAGCCTATAAATAGCTCATTCCTCTCTCATTTGTAACATAAGAAGTTGAATAATAATAAGAAGTTTTCTTTGAGAAAGAAGAGTGTTCCACCCAAAGTTCTCTAAATCTCTTTGAGAGTTCTTCCACATTAATCTTCATACTTAGAAATTCTCTTGACTCTTTCGGGTTTCTCGGGTATTACGGTCTTGGGCTAGTGTTAAACACTATAAGGATTTTTTTCTTTACATGGTATCAGAGCTATTCTAATCTTGTCCTTAATCAAGATCGATTTAAAGAGAGCTCGGGTTTATTCTAAGTATGGAATCAACGGGTCGTGTTGTTGGATTGGGAATGGAAATCTTAAACCAATCTAACTACCGGTTATGGAAGTCATGCATGGAGTCATACTTGGTGAGTGAGGACTTATGGGATGTCGTCGGTGGTAGTAGCACAACACCACCAAGGGGAAATGCTGCAACCGCGGAAGCGACAAAGGAGTGGACACGGAAGAATGCCAAGGCGGAGTTTGCTTTGAAGAGGTCCATATCTTCAAGCATATTTGAGCATGTCTCAAAGTGTACTTCTGCTAGTTCAATTTGGCAAGCATTAGATCAATTGTTCAACAAGAAGAATGAGGCCAGGCTACAACTATTGGAGAACGAGCTTGCAAATGCAAAGCAGGGGGAGTCTTCAATCTCAGATTTTTTCATTAAGGTGAAAAATCTATGCTCTGAGATTAATACTCTAAATCCAGAGGA
The DNA here is from genome assembly GCA_905132765.1 of Moricandia arvensis. Taxonomy (NCBI): domain Eukaryota; kingdom Viridiplantae; phylum Streptophyta; class Magnoliopsida; order Brassicales; family Brassicaceae; genus Moricandia; species Moricandia arvensis. The sequence continues at coordinate 1,081 of CAJHQP010003425.1, forward strand.
GTCTATTTCTGAATCACGGTTAAAGCGGTATATTATTCGAGGTTTACGGCCCGAGTATACACCGTTTGTGACTTCAGTTCAAGGATGGGCTACACAGCCTTCCTTGGAAGAGTTTGAAAATCTGCTAGCTTCGCAAGAGTCCCTAGCCATGCAAATGTCAGGAGTCAAAATCACGGATGACTCGGGAAGTGCATTTGTAGCCCGGAGACAACAAAACTTTAAGGTTAAAACGAGAGATGGTTGTCCAAGAAACAATGATGGACCTTCCATAGGAGATAAGAAAAAATTCAAGTGCTACCGGTGTGGAAAGCTTGGGCATTTCAAAAAGGATTGTCGAGTCAAGTTGAAGGAAACAAATATGGCGGAGAAAAGAAGTCATACTGAAGACGAACAATGGGGGAAATGCTTCACGGTGGAAGCTGCACATCCAGGTACATCCACAACTAAAAATTTGGGAAATGATTGGATTGTGGATTCAGGTTGTAGCCATCATATTACCGGAGATGAGAAGTTATTTTCTAGTCTTCAACATCATGACGGGAAAGAAGCCATTATTACTGCGGACAATTCAATCCATCGAATTGAGAAGGAAGGGACCGTTGTCATCAAAGGAGATGATGGAGAACCAATCACCCTCAAGAATGTTTACCATGTCCCTGGAGTTAAGAAGAATCTTCTTTCGGTGGTGAATGCGGTTGACTCAGGTAACTATGTTCTATTTGGTCCAAGAGATGTTAAATTTTTAAAGAATATTAAAGAGTTAAAGGCGGACGTTGTTCACACTGGAGCACGGGTTAAGGACTTATATGTTTTATCGGCGTCACATGCCTATGTGGAGAAGATGAGTACAAATGATAATGCTTCTATTTGGCACGCAAGACTTGGTCATATCAATATGACCAAGCTAAAAGTAATGGTGAATAAAGACTTGGTTCACGGGCTTCCAAAGTTGAAGATTCAAGATGGAGGGAAAGTTTGTGAAGGTTGTCAATATGGAAAGTCACATAGACTTCCATTTGATCAATCAACCTCAAGATGCAGTGGTCCTTTGGAGAAGGTTCATAGTGACTTAATGGGTCCAACAACAACATCCTCCTATTCCGGATTCCGTTATATGTTGTTGTTCGTAGATGATTTCTCACGGTACACTTGGGTATACTTTGTGAAGGAAAAATCAGAGGTATTCCAAAGATTCCAAGAATTCAAGGTTACCGTGGAAGGAGAGCTTGGTCGGAAGCTAAAGACTCTTAGGACGGATAATGGAGGAGAGTTCATGTCAAAGGAATTTCTTTCTTTTTGCCAAAAGAATGGCATTAAGAGAGAATATACATGTCCATATACACCTCAACAAAATGGAGTAGCAGAAAGAAAGATTAGGCATCTAACCGAGACGTGCAGAAGCTGGCTACATGACAAGAATTTACCTAAAGCCTTATGGGCAGAAGGAATGAGATGTGCAGCCTATGTCATCAACCGGATGCCACTTAGTCCAAACAACATGAAGTCTCCTTATGAGATGATTCACGGAAAGAAGCCAACGGTGAAGCATCTGAGGATATTTGGATCAGTCTGCTATGTCCATGTGTTCGACTCTCAAAGAACAAAGTTAGAAGCAAAGGCAAAGAAGTGTATCTTTGTCGGTTATGATGAACAAAGGAAAGGCTGGAGGTGTATGGATCCGGAGACACATAAATACACAGTGTCTCGTGATGTTGTCTTTGACGAAGTATCATCTTACTATGGACCACCTCAAGTCTTGGTTGAGCAAGATGTCTCAGGGTCTTCCAAGACTGGTGAACAAGTTATTCAAGTTCAGAGTGAGTATGAAAGTCTTGAAAAGGAGAATCAAGGTGAAAGGGGGAGCATTGACCAAGATGAAGAAGAGGAACAAAATCATGGTTCCATTGCCAACCAACGACCAAAAAGAAACATTGTCAAACCCGCTCGGTTCAGAGATGAAAGGTTTGTCACCACGTACTCTTGCTACTTTGCAGCTCCTTTGGATGAAGATGAGCCATCATCTTACAATGAAGCAAAAGGAGTTGCGGAATGGGAGACCGCAATGAAGGAGGAGATGGATGCTCTCATAAAAAATGAAACTTGGGATTTAGTTCCGAAACCCAAGGATACTCAACCTGTTTCTTGTAAATGGGTGTATCGACTGAAGCGAAAAGCAGATGGGAGCATTGATAGATATAAAGCAAGGTTGGTTGCTCGAGGGTTCTCTCAGAAGTATGGAGAAGATTATGAAGAGACCTTTAGCCCAGTAGCATAGATGACTACGGTACGCTCACTCTTATCTCTAGCTGCAAGCTTTGGATGGAGGTTATGGCAGTTAGATGTGAAGAATGCATTTCTCTATGGTGAGCTAGACAAGGAAATATTTATGGAGCAGCCACCTGGTTTTGAATCACGAGAACATCCTAACCATGTGTGCAAGCTTAAGAAGGCCTTGTATGGGTTAAAACAAGCTCCGAGAGCTTGGTATGGAAAGCTTGCTCAATATCTTCAGTTTTGTGGCTATACAGCATCAAATGCTGATCCAAGTCTATTCTTCAAGAAGAGTGGAAGAGTTCACGTAGTAGTCCTCCTGTACGTGGACGATATGATCATCACCGAAAATGATGATGCTGAAATTGCTCGCCTACAAGAGGATATGTCGATAAGGTTTGAGATGAAGAAGTTAGGTGAGCTGAATCATTTTCTTGGCCTAGAGGTCGAAAGGGTTAAGGATGGTATATTCATCGGCCAACAAAGTTATTCAAGAAGGATTGTTGAAAAGTTTGGAGTACACCAAGGAAAGGTACGTTCTACTCCAATGGATACTAACATGAAGCTTAAGCGTGATGAAGGATCCTTGTTACCCGATCCTCGAATTTATCGCTCTCTTGTTGGAAGTCTTTTATACTTAACCATTACAAGACCAGATATTGCCTTTGCGGTTGGTCTTGTTAGTCGGTTTATGCAGGAACCAAGGAAGCCACATCTAGAAGCAGCAAAGAAGATATTAAAGTATGTGAAGACAACTCTTGGCATGGGTTTGATCAAGTATAATGCCAAGGTTTCTCTTCATGGTTTCATGGATGCTGACTTTGGTGGAGACTTAGACGATCGAAAGTCAACTTCAGGTTTTGTGTTCTTATGTGGAGACACAAGCATTTCATGGTGCAGCAAGAAACAAGCAACCGTGTCATTATCTACCACTGAAGCTGAGTATAAAGCTTCAGCACTCGCAGCTAAAGAATGCATATGGCTTCGAAGACTCCTTGAAGACTTGTTGGAGCCAATCAATAAATCTGTTGCCATATATGGAGATAACCAAAGTGCCATTAAGCTAGCCAACAACCCTGTTTTCCATGGAAGGACAAAGCACATTGAATTGGAACATCATTTTATAAGAGAGAAGGTGCTTGATGGAACAATTGAAGCATTGGAAGTTCGAAGCGAGGACAATGTTGCGGATATCTTCACCAAGTCACTACCAAAAGGTCAATTCGAGATACTTCGCTCGAAGCTCGGAATGGTGGACAAAATCAAGTTTAAGGGGGAGTATTGAAGTTAAACTTGATTTTGGGCTTTTGCTTGATTATGGGTTTATAATCTAAAATCTCTTATTGGACTAAACCCAAATTAAGCCCATATTCTAGAAGTTTTAATTTGATAAAATATCTAGAAAGTAAGGAGGTTGTGGTAGAAAAATCTAGATATTTTTGTAAAAAAATCTAGATATTATGATAGAAAAATCTAGATATTATGATTAGGTTTGTAAGATATTTTGTACTTTTGGAGCCTATAAATAGCTCATTCCTCTCTCATTTGTAACATAAGAAGTTGAATAATAATAAGAAGTTTTCTTTGAGAAAGAAAGAGTGTTCCACCCAAAGTTCTCTAAATCTCTTTGAGAGTTCTTCCACATTAATCTTCATACTTAGAAATTCTCTTGACTCTTTCGGGTTTCTCGGATATTACGGTCTTGGGCTAGTGTTAAACACTATAAGGATTTTTTTTCTTTACATGCAGGGTGCAGAGGGACCTGTATATGCCATTACACTACTTGATTCTTCCTGTACTCTAAAGTTACTACATAATTTGAGTTTACTTTCCGAGTAGCCGTAATGATTGTAAGGAACTCTTTACAATACACACCATAATGAGAGTGAAAACTCTTCTCTACTAATCACTCTCACTCTTTAATACTCAGGGAATCTTATTCTTAGCCCTAGGACAAGACTTGTTGAAGGTGCTAGAGGTGTGTATCTGATAATGTAATCTAAATTTGCTTGGAAACAATATGACTATCTCTTAAACTGGACCCAACTACTTGGAAACTGCAGGGAAAAAAGAAGAGTATCACCATGTCTTCGATTAACCCGGGAGGAGGAGCTATGGTTGCAGCTATTGCGTGGAGGCAGATTAGGAAAAGGTCGATTCTACCATTGATTGGTTTCATTACTAGTCCTGACCATAACAGTGGTTATGTTTAACTTTGTGAGTTAGAACGAGATTATTAAAACCATTGACATTTTGGACAATGACATTAATTTAGGCTAGTTGGGGTTGTGTTGTCTTAACATTGAATCCAAGTCACATCGATGTCAATCAAGAAGATTTTGTTGAGCAAACAAGTCCCATCATTGTCTGTTCCAGTAAAACCAACAAAAAAAAGATAATGAGGATAATAAGAGCATACAATTTTTTTTTTAATATATCATAATCACATTCTTTTAACATTCTCTCAATCTTCCTACTACATAGTTTTACATTTGTTTTGCACACTAAAATTATTGTTATATTTATTTTATAGAAAAAATCGTTTATGTATTTCATTTGTACTCAGTCATTTTATGTTAAATATAATAATGAATATTATGAATATGAACCCATGACTGTGTAAACCATTTATAGCTTCATTGCAGTAAAGTTTATTAAAGAAACAATGTGCACTTAATATGGTAGACCTCGTCAGAGTGTAGCTAATTATTCACTGGACAGAGTTGAATCGAGAGGACAAATTACTCATTACCTCCTTAGAGTTTTCCCGCACTTTCCCAACACAAAGGAAGAATCTTTCTTTTTTTTCCAGGAAAAAAAAATGAGATGGGAGAGGGTCTGTCAACAAAACCAACAAGTGGGTCTCAGTGATTCTTCTTCGAGGCCAGGGAAGAGATGGGGACATACTTGTAACACCATTAAAGGAGGCAGATTTGTTTACGTATTCGGTGGGTTTGGTGAAGACGATTGCTTAACCAACCAAGTTCATGTCTTTGACGCTGGTGAGCTCTTTAAGTTACATCATCTCAGCGGAAAAAATGTTGCCTTTTTACTAAATGTTGTTAGTGTGCGTCGAATCTTGTAGTGGGTTTTACAAAAGTCTCAGTCTTTGTTTGATCTGTGTAACGATTATGTGTAAGCTTTTTGTTCGTTCGTGCGGTAGACCCCATTTACTTACCCCATATACTATACACTATCCTCAAAAGTTATCTTCTTTCATAGCTAATCTTTGTCTTTTTTTGTACATATCCATTGTTTCTTTCCTCTTTGTACTACATTTGGAAGATTGGTTACTTCTTTGTTGGGATGCTGTTGTATTGATGTGTTTGTGGTTACTTACTTATAGCTCTGTTTTCAAAATATTCGTTGTTGGAGCAGTCTCATTTCAGTAGATTTTTCTTGCAGAAACGCAGATATGGACTAAGCCAGTGATCAGCGGCGTACCGCCTTCTCCGAGAGACAGTCACAGCTGTACAACGGTTGGGGATAACCTTTTTGTGTTTGGTGGTACAGATGCGAAAACTCATCTCATGGATCTGCACGTGTTAGATACTTGTAAGTTCTTCCACCTCTTCTTATGTTGTTTTGTTAGATCAAGAAAATGCTTGTGTTAACTGTCCTGGTATACGGTTTTTGAGTTTGAATCTATTTTGTTTGTGTGTGTGCTTGGTAGCTTCACATACTTGGATTTGCGTGGATGCTAGAGGTGAAGGACCCGAGGCAAGAGAGGCTCATAGTGCAACGCTTGTTGGCAAACGCATTTTCATATTTGGCGGCTGTGGGAAAGCTTCTGGTTCAGATGATGAAGTGTTCTATAATGACCTTTACATACTCAACACAGGTACAGCTTCAGGCTGTTTTTCTTGTGTTCATTGATATGGAATCTGAGATAGTTTCTGGTTCTTGTTTTTTTTGACGCATGTTATTGAACTGGTTTTATTCTGTTTAGAGACTTTAATGTGGCAACGAGCTGTAACAACTGGGAACCCACCCTCTGCACGAGATAGCCATACTTGCTCAACGTGGAAGAACAAAATCATTGTAGTAGGTGGTGAAGATTTGGATGACTATTATCTCTCCGATGTTCATATCCTTGATACAGGTGCAACAACCATTCTTGAATCACATAATCTTTTACGCGTGCGTGTGTGTATGTCTTCTGATATTTTCTGGTTCTGTACTTTCAGAAAAGTTTGTATGGAAGCAGATGAAAACTTCAGGGCAGGTGTTAACACCTCGGGCTGGTCATGTCACTATTGCACTTGAGAGAAACTTATTTGTATTTGGAGGGTTTACGGATTCTCAAAATCTTTATGATGATCTCTATATGCTTGATGTGGGTATGTAACTTAGACCTTACGGTATTAATGGCTTTATCTATCTTCTGATATCAAATTAAACATTATTGTCGGTTTGTGTCTGTAGAAACGGGTGTTTGGTCCAAGGTAGTTGCCATGGAAGAAGGGCCATCTGCTAGATTCTGTGCAGGAGCAGTATGCTTAGGTCCTTACAAGGCTGGTTCTTTTTTCTTTGTTGGTGGCTGCAATAAGAGTCTTGAGCCGTTAGATGATATCTACTACCTACTCACAGGTTTTGTTTCGACCTTTCGGTTGGTTATAGCTTCATTTGCTTATGTTCAGGGTTGCTAATTACCCTCCGAATCTTCTTTGGCCAACAGATGGTGGATACGATGCACGGTTTAATCAAACTCCAGGGAGGTTGTCTTTAAAGAAACAAATGAAGCTAAAATGTCAAGAGCAGAAATTAGCTGTGGCTAGAACCAGCAGTAACAAAGGTGTGTTGTTAAGACAGAACTCTTAACTTGAAGTATTTGTTGTAAACATGAAATCACTCAGGTTGCTGTATATGGTTTTATTGCAGGCAGAGAGAACCTCCCTATGAGCATTGGCTCGATGTATCAAGGAAAAACGGTTTTTCAAGCCAGGGTTACTGAAAACGTCCCTTTAGGTTACAGTATAGAAACAATCATTGATGGAAAGGTGCTTCGGGGTTTTTTGTTCTCAAACAGACACAGCTCTGTTCAAACGGCAGATCCAAGCGTTAGCAGTGGGTAAGTGTTAAGTTATAGTTTCTCTTAATGCGTTAGAGCATGTTTGATTTTGTTGGTTGTCAGCAGGAAAAGGCATGCTATGTGGGACGCTGATTGTGATCATATAGCAAAGTCACAGAGAACTTTGAGCAAGGATTCAGCAAGTAGTAGCCAACAAGCTGGTCCAGTGGATCCTTCTGATGATGCTAGCAAGAAGGTTGTAGACTCAAATGATATTGACACACCTATGATTGACACTGCCGATGCCAATGTAAACCTTGCGAGACCACTGGAGGCAGAAACTGCTGCTGTCACCTGTGATGGGAAAGATCAAGATCCTTCTCATCTCAATATGGTATGAATGATGATCTCCAGCTATTTGGAATGATGTTGTTACTTACCAGAATTGATAATGAATACTCTGCAGGACATTGTGAACGCAGATCATGCGAATGTAGAGCCATTGAGAAATGAGATATCAACAGACGTTGGTGATGCTACTGAAGCTGACCCTGGAGGAGATTCATCGCCACAAAAGCAAGGTGATTCATGAACAGACGTTATTTAAGAGATCCTTCTCTACTATTTGGTATAAAAGTCTTTAACTTATTCCCTCTGTTGAACAGATGAGGGAACAGTTGGTGCTGAAGATGCAGAGGCAGAGCAAAATCCGCAACCGCATTAACGAGATGAATGATCTTTTTGGGGGTGTACAGTAGTATCTGGAGAAAGCATTTGGTTCAGAAGCTGAAGTAGAAGAAAGTCAAGGATGAGTAGAAGAAGCTAACTCTTGTGTTAAGGTCTTTTGTTTTGTATGTTGAAGCTCTGCAGTACAAACAGCTCATGTTGTTATTACATTTTGGTTTCAATTGCAAGCAAAAGCTATGCCTTAATGAAGTCTTTTTCCTAACAAATCATAAACTCTGATTTGGACAAGTAAACACACGCAAACAAACATAGTAGTAGTTACTTCTTAAGAAACTTAACGAGTAAAATTTAAAGGCGTTTACTTCGTTTTTGTTTCTTAAGTACTATACAGCAGGATAACAACTGAAGTTTCTTGAGCTGGCTATTCGTTGAATTAACGGGAAGTCCCTATTATGTATATTCTGTTTGGCCCTCTTTTCTAAATTGAAATCGTTTCATGCAAGTTCTTGTACTTTAATATATTATTTATTGAACAAATAATCAAACCAGCTTTTAAGATATATGTTTAGGCATTACATTTATTCAAGTCAGGAACAGTACATAGATTATGTGATATAAAACAGGAGGTTTTGAGAAGAAGAACGGATCTGAAACCCCCCAACGATAGTTTTACCATAACAAACTCTTGGCCTTGTGGATGAAAGCATCAACTAGGTAGAACCAAAATCTTCTCCAAGGAGAATCAAAAGAGAGAGAGGATAATATTCCAAGAAGAGTAGTCACATAAGCTGCAGCTAAACTCCAGTAAAAAGATACCATGTCCATTATTGACTCATCAGCTTCCACTCCATTGTCTGGTTCTTGAAAGTTATTGCTCCCACAGGTCATGTCTGTTGGTTTCCCACAAAGAAGAGGATTACCTAAGTAGCTCCCCGTATCAAAGGTGTTAAACTGTCTTCCTTGTGGAATAACTCCAGATAAGTTGTTGAACGAGACGTTGAAAACAGCTAGGGTGTTCAGCTCTGTTAGTTGTGTCGGGATCCGACCGTGTAACCAGTTGAAGGAGAGATCGAGGTTTTCCACATTCTTCAGACCTGAAAAGCTTTTTGGTATCAATCCTGATAACTTGTTGTGAGAAAGATTAAGAGCTTGTAGTTCATGAAGACCTCCAAGCTCTGGTGGGATATCACCACTCAACTCATTATCTGAGAGATCCATTCCAAACAATAACCGGAGATTGTCACCCCTGTAGGTATCGTACCGGTGTTTTGTTTCAAATTCAATTTGAATCTTGGTGTTTGTATTGTATCCCATCATTAACGGATGCAGCTCAATACGATACTTGAAATATATACTGCCTTTATCTACAATGAAGTCTTTTTGTGAAGAAGAAGAACCCGTAAACCAAGAACCACCAATGGCATAACCGTTTAAGTATGATGGACTCCTTTTCCCATAAACAAATGATGTATTTCTGAAGCATGAAGGGATGGTTCCACTAAGACTATTGTTGGCAAGATCAAGAATTTTAAGGTTTCTTAGGCCACACAACTGATGAGGAATATTCCCTGTTAAATCATTCCCCCTAAGAAGAATCGTATGTATGTTTTGGAGGTTGGTGAACGCCGGAATATTCCCAGACAATCTGTTATTGCTCAGATCAAGTACTTGTAGAGACGAATGCGATGTGTTTGGAATAACCCCTGATAGATTATTATCGTTAAGGAATACTGCCGCGGGACCTCCCCAACTAACATGTACTTCCCCAGATAGGTTATTTGCAGAAAGGTCTAGGATATAAGATACTTTGAACAAAGAAGTAGGTATTTCACCTTCCAGTGAGTTGTTTGAAAGCAATAGGGTAAAGGAAGTAATGTCGCCAATCCAGCTTGGAATAACACCTGTGAGTCTGTTATTTGAAATGTCAAACAGTGTCACGGATCCTAAACCCGGCAAAGCTTGACCGATCTTTCCTGTAAACAGATTGTTATCCATATAAAGCTCCCATATATTAGTGAAGTTGAGTGGTTCCATAAACACCTCTCCACTTAGTTTGTTATGAGATAGTTTCAAGATTCTCAGGGAATAACAACCCATCACAAAACTTCTTGGTAGCTTTCCATGGAAGTTGTTGTGAGATATGTCCAGATATTCAATCTTTTCCATGTTACCTAGAGAAGAAGGTAGACATCCTTGAAAATTGTTATCAGCTAGCTTCATATACTGTAAATGAGGAAGTACCAACCCAATATTGTCAGGAAGTAGATCATTGAAGTCATTGGCTGACACATCCAGAAAACTCAGGTGATGAACAGATTCTTGTAGCTGGAAGCTTGTAAGAAAATTATTTTGTAGAAGCAAAACTTGGAGTTTCGTATTGTTTTCCAATAGCCAATGAGGAAAGTCTCCAAACACTTTATTGTCAGAAAGATTAATGCGAATCAAATCCTTCTGGTATAGGAGAAAAGAAGGAACCTGCACCATGTTGCAAGATGGTACTTCAAAAACTGCCAGCTGAAATTTTGGCTTCCAAGAACCTTCAGACACTACATGAAGTGAATTGGATTCTGAATTAAGTTGGAAAACTATAAGCTCCGAAAGGTTGGCAAGCGAACCGAGTGAGAAGAAGCCTTCAAAGTTGTTATCTAACAACGATAAGTATTTGAGGGATCCAAGGCTACCTAGAGCAGGTGGCAGTTCCCCAGTCAATTTGTTCAATGAAAGATCAAGAACTTGAAGACCAGTCAAACCAAGTAAGCATGAAGGAAATGGACCTACAAGATAGTTTTCACTGAGATCAAGCTCTTGCATATTCGTCATTTCGCAAATCCCTGTCGTGGTCATATGAAAATTTGCATACACATGAGTAAACATTAATTCATTACTAGTTTTAATGCAATAGCTAAGGATATGTTTTAGACTTGCCTTGCAATCCATTTGATGCAGAAAATTTATTATCACTTAGATCCAGAGCTTTCAGCTTCCTCATGGCAGGTAATACTGCCACAAAGAAAAAAACACACAAAGGAAAAAAGTTTGCCTACGAAAATGATGATCGCAAGAAAATATTTTATATGGACAATAGTTTTTGAGCTACCTCCTATAGGTACGGAGTCATTAATTCCATTATCACTCAGGTCCAGCAGTTCCAAGTTTGCCAAATCTTTAAGTTCTGAAAGGGAGTCCAACAAATATAAGACCTAAGAGTTATAAAATAACTATAGTTATTGACTCGAACTAACAACATAGTTATAGACTCATAGACATCATCAATAACAAGGTCATTAAGTGTATACACTACAATAAAACAGTAGATTCCTGAAGAAATCCTCAGTCCGTATTAGGGCGTCGGGAAATTTTTATTTGTCCTTCAGAAATTTCAATGGAAAGTTTTCTAATGAATTTCTTATGAATTTCATCCGTTAGGAATATTTCCGATGAAATATAACTAATGAAAATTATTCGTAGGAAATTTTGGAAAATTAATCAAAATAAATTAAATAAAAAATTAAATTTGTTTGCAATTTTAAAAATTTAAAATAGTAATATTATTAATAAATATATCAAAATTGGAAAAACTATTTTTAAATATTATAATAATATCTTTAATCTAACTTATTAAGCAAATAAATCCTAAATTAACAAATTCTAAGCTAACAAATTTATAAATTATATATTAAATATTTGAAATGTTATTTAGAATACATCGTGGCTAATTTGTAAAGAAAAAAATTAAAATATATAAAAAATTTAACGCTTAGTTAAATGCATGAAAATAAGATTGGATGAGCAAGTATTTGTAGCCAAAGGCAGTTGATGTTATAGAACTTGTAAACTTATCAAACCTGATTGAATGTGTGTTTAGAATTTGAAATTCAACTAATTAGTCTTTAGAATTCTATAACATATGGGCTAGCACTTCGGGAGGAGATTAATCTAGCTATTATTGTTTGAGTTTGTGAACGACACTAAATATATCCCCAGTCTAACAATCATCTCGCCGTGTTTAGTGAGAATCACATGATGCCTAATGCCTTTTATTCATCAGTTTACATCGCATTTACATTTTATTTTTTCTTTCTTACAACTGAAAACCAGTAAACCACAAAATAATCACTCCTTTTATTCTAACTCTACTTTACTCTCGCAAAATTGTAGTGTAACATTAGTATTCGTGGATTCAATCCTTAAGTAATAGCGGGTAATGATATCTCTTGATTTTGATGAGTTTTAGATTCATATTTTAGTTTAATATTATCATTCTAGGTTGCATTTAGGTCTTTATATTGCATTTTCATACATAATTGCATTTGACAAGGTTTGGAGTGCACAATTGGAAGTTTAGGGCAAAAATCGAAGGTTAAACTGCACTTTATGGAAGTCTGGGGTCAACAACGAAGTTATCAAAAAGTTCAGTGACCAATATGCAATTTCATAACTTCGCTGGGTTAGAATTGCACAATCAAAAGTTAAAGGGCTAAAGAGAGGACATTTCTGCAATATCTAAAGTTTGGGGCTGAAACGAAAGACATAAGAAGTATGAGGACCAAAGATGCAAAAAAGAAGGAAACTGCCGGTTTAAAGTAATCGATCGATTCAAAACTCCAATCGATCGATGCGTTTTTGAAAACTGAATCGATCGATGCGGTTTTTAAGCAAAAATGAATCGATCGATTGGAGTCTCGCGGCCAGAAAAGCACTTTGCCTCCTTTCAAGTGCTGGACAACTTTTGTGATGATTTTTGGCCTAACTTTTCTTGCCCTTTCTGAAGAGCCACCTCCAATTCAACTTATGAAGGGTCAAAAGGAGTTAGCAAAGGAGACAAAGTGGAAACTTTAATGGTGGCCTTGCCTTTAACAACCTTGCACCAACCTTGCAACATGGAGATTATGATGACATATTTTGCTATAAATAGAGAGGTTGCAAGGCTTGAGAAAGGCATCCCACAACACACACAACACAATCACATCTCATTCTACACATCTATCTTAGTTTCAGTTTTTGTTCTTAGTTTGAATTCTTGTTCTTGTTATTGAAAGTTTGAAGTTGTTCTTGTTCTTGTTGAAGTTTGAAGTTGTTATTGAAGTTAAAGTTTGAAGTTCATCAATTACTTGAAGAGAAACTCTTTCTTTTCCCAGAGAAGCTTTCTTAATCCCTTTACTCTATTGCTTTTATGAATTCAATTATGTCATTTGTTTCAATTAATATGTGCGAGTAATCTACTAGTTAGGCTAAGGTGATTCAAGGGAATCCATGAATCACTGAAACTAATGTGTTAATCAAGGGAAAATAATCATTTGGTTCTTCATCTAAATTAATCTTAATGCTTGAATTAGAAGGTACACCTAGTTCATGATTAATAGGAAATTAACACACCAAAAGTGATAGTTAAAATCCCGAAAAGAATCTAGATGAGCAAAGTTCTGTAACCAACGAGAGTTGTTGTTATAGACTTTGTGAACATATCGAACCTATTAAGAATGCATGTTTAGGATATTGAATATGGCGAGAGTTGATATTTGGAATTCTATAACATAGGGTTTAGTACTACGAGAGTAGGCTAAACTAAATAAAGTTGTTTGAGTTCAAGAACGGTTCTAAAAATATACCCCTTGATTAATACTTGTTTCATGGTAATTGTATTTCCCGAGAATCACCCAATGCCTAACACCTTTTAATCATAAATCAATTTAAATCATTAGCAAGTGTGACAACCAAACAAACAACAAAACCCCTCATATCTGTTCTAGCTTGACTTTACTCTCAAAGTTTCATAGTGTAACCTTGGTCCTTGTGGATTCGATCCCTAAGTACTACCGCGCATTACCGTGCACTTGCGGTTGGTTTTTAGTGGTAAAACCTGAGCACATCAAGTTTTTGGCGCCGTTGCCGGGGACCAATAGCGTTACCTTTGGAACTAGGACTGGAGTCTAGTCTAGAACCCTATTACAAAAATAAAAAAAATATTTTCGATATTACTAATAAACTCTTTCTTGATTTTCTTGTGAGTGTTGCAGGTATATGAACACGAGAAGCCGAAGTTCTGAAGAATTAGCGGTTGTTTCTAACGAAGAACTTGCAAGAATAGAAAGAGAGAACAACAGAAGGAGAAGAAACATGGCTGGAATACATAACCAGCATGGCGAACCCCAAAACATCCAAAATCTTCCTATAGATGATGAGCAAAACGCTGCTGCTGCTGCTGCCGGAGTGTTCAGACAACCCCAACCCCTTCCTAATCCAGGACAGAGACGAGATCAACCTCGCCCCATTGGAGCTGTCGACACTCCGCACACCTATTACCATAACCGATCAGCAATACAACCTCCTCCGATCAACAGGCAAGACTACGAGATCAAACCTCAAACTATAGCTCTGGTCAGACAAAGCATGTTCTATGGTCTCCCGTCCGAAAGCCCTATGGATCATATAGAGACCATTGAGGAGATCAGCAGCACAACAAGATCAAATGGAGTTCCCGCTGATTATTTACGGTGCAAACTGTTCTCATTCTCTCTTGGAGACAAAGCAATGAGATGGCTGAAATCTCTACCTCCAGGATCTATCACAACATGGGAGCAATGCAGAGCCATCTTCCTGGACAAATTCTACACCAAACAGAAGACGGCCAGCCTAAGGAGCAAGATCACCAGCTTCAGACAAAATGACTCTGAACCAGTGAGTGAAGCGTGGGCAAGATTTAAAGAGTATCAAAGAGAGTGCCCGCATCATGGGTACTCAGACGAGCATATCCTCAACATATTTTATGATGGAGCAAGCTGGAATGTCAAGAACTCTCTCAACGCAGCCAGCAATGGAGATTTCATGACAAGGAACCAAGAGGAAGCTTACACTTTGATAGAAAACCTTGCCACAAGCTCTAGTAACCTGAATGAGGAGTATGATAGATCAAGGAAAGGTGGGAACTCAGAGAGCAAAAAACTAGAAGAGATGAGCGCAAAGATCGACTTGCTTATGCAAAGAGATCAAAGGGCAGTCAATGCCGTTGAAAGTTATGGCGAAGGGGCTTTCTACTTTCCAAATCAAGAGCCACAAGATCAACAAGCTGCAGTCAACTTTGTGGATGGCCAAAATCTTGAACAACAACCTGTGAACTACATTGGTGGACAGAACTATCCACAAAACAGAGGATTCCAACAACCAGCTTTTGGACAGAACCAAGCACCGAGGATCCCACAGGGACAGCAAATCTATCAACACCCAAACTACGGGCAGAATCGACCATTTGGGCAAAGCTTGGGGCAAAACCGTAACCAGAACGCAAACTTCAACCAAGGAGGGTACCAACAGGGGCAACCCTTCAACTCTTTCCAACCGCAGAATCAAACCCAAGTTCAAACCGGTGGAAGCTCTGTTCCGGCTGCTCAAGAATCTAAGCTTGAGGCAATGATGCAACAGCTGATTCTCAACCAGCAGAAATCAGCCACAGAGATCAACAAGAAGGTCGACACCATATTCCAAGACATGAACAACAGATGGGAATCTCTTTCCGCACATGTCAAGAAGCTGGAGACTCAAGTTGCTCAAACCGCAGAAGCTGTCCAGAGACCGAATGGAGTTCTTCCTGGAAGAGGAGAACATAACCCAAGAAAAGACCACTGCAACGTTGTCATCTCTGCTAAAGATGAATTGAATGATCATGTGAGAGAGGTGGACGAGATTGAAAGACTCCTCTATGGATCTACACTTGTGCAAGATGAGGTACAAATTGTAGCCAAGGCTAATACTCAAGCCGTGGAGAAGGTTGAGAAAAAGGTTGTGCAACCAGTTGGAGTCGGAGCTACGATATCACCTTATGAAAAACTCCCATATCCGAAGAAGGTTATCACTAAAGCTCAAAAGAAGGTCATCTGCAAATTCAGAAAAGACTTAAGTGACATCGGAGTTAAGCTTCCAGAGCTTAATACAATGCAAGAAGCCTATGTCCAAATGATGCTCATCAAGGACATTCTAGATCACAAAGAAGAAGTAGCGGAGCTTCTAGACGTCTCTACAGCAATGATCGATCGACAAGTCCCACCAAAGTCTCTCCCTAAGCTAGAGTCACCAGGGAAGTTCACACTGTCTTGTTCCCTTGGTAAAATAACCATGAATGATGCTCTTGTGGATAGTGGTGCCAATGTCAATGTCATCTCAATGGAAATGGTGAAGAAACTCGGTATTGAAAGCATGGAGCCAAACAAAACCTCTCTCATGTTTGGGGATTCGTCTTCCACAACCCCCACAGGCCTCATCAAGGATTTTCCTTTGAAAATTGGAGGATGCACGATCCCTATAGACCTCACAGTTGTAAAGATGGCAACTACGAAAAGAGTTCCTTTGGTCCTTGGTACTCCATTTCTCGCAACAGTTGGAGCATGTATTGACTTCTCAACTAAGAAGGTCACACTCCTCAATGTCAACAAAGCTGTCTCCTACCCGATCCAGTCTTCAATGGATGCTGTTTATTGTGGAACAATCACTCGTGAAAACACATCACTCGAGAAGGGAGTAATACCCTATGGTGAAGTTGTGTTATGGAGTCACGATGGAAGCAAGTTTGTGGAGAACGGTCAACGCCTCAAACCACACCTCGCCTACACTGAACCCCCCGGAAGAGAAGACGATGTCTCCCTGGGAGAACCGACCCAAGGTTAAAAGAGCCAATCGAAAGTCAAGCTAACGACTGTAAACAAGCGCTTGGTGGGAGGCAACCCACTGGTAAGTGTGAGTAAATTTCATTTTTGTTTTTAAAATATAAAAATATAAAAAATAAAAATATGAATATATATATATATATATAAAAAAAAAAAAAAGGAAGAGATTGGATCGATCGATTGGACTTTAAAGAAACCTAGATCGATCGATCCAAGTTTTGCGGGAACAATCTACCTAAAGTAATCGATCGATTGGAAACCCCAATCGATCGATTGTACCAAACCGAACCCCTCTTTAAAAATCCATCGATCGATGGAAGCACGCGAAACAAGATTATAAGGCGAAAAAGAGCCCAGATCGATCAAACCTTCATAAAACTCATCCCCTTCTCTCATCAAAGCCAACTCCAAGTAAGTGCATTCTACCTTTGTCAATACTTAGTTCATCATGTTTTTTATTTTTTTTAATTTTTTTTTTTCTCTTTGATCTCTCTTTCAAATTCGCTCTCACACAAGAGACTGTGTGAAGTAAGTTTGGGGGAGAGTATACTATCTCACATTGTGTTTTGTTTTGTTTACTTGTCATGAGTCTCATGCATTGCATTGTACATACTTATTTGCATAGAAAAACTTGAAAATCTTTGAAAAAAAAAAACACCAAAACAAGCATTTAGATACATATTTTGTTTTATTTCCATCTTTAGGATCGAGTCTAGAAGCATTTAGGTTGCATCCATATACATAGGGAGCTGTGTTTTGATTTCCTCGCAAAGATCACATGTCTAGAATTCAACATGATACCCTAGCTAAACATATCAAGTAGCTTAAACATTTATTGAAAATCTTGTATGCTTCTAGCCTTGAAAACTCTACTTGAAACTTGTTGTGAGCTTGATATTGACTTGTTCTCAAAACCAACTCCAAACTACTTGAGCTTAATGAACTTAATTTCTCTTGCATATGGGCACTTGCATACTTAATCATGGACCTCATACACATTTGGGTTATCTTACTCCATTCATTACTCTCTTGTTAACCCAAATGGCACTTACATACCCATTACCCATACCATTATTTGAAACCATCATTGATTTGCTTGTGTGAGGCCTCTTATTGATAGCTTGTCATGTGCAAAATCTTGAGAGTATAGGGAGCGACATAGGCTTGTTCTCATCTTTGCTAGCATTAAGACCTCATTTGAGCTAGCATTTAGGATGGTGGTTGGGTTTGTGAGAAAAGTGTACCAAATGAACCAAAGCGAGTGATTTAAGAGAAGAAACCTCTAGGGACAAAAGAAAATAAGAAAAGAAAAGCTCTAGATATGTCAAAGAGAACCCCCAAAAGAAAAGAAAAGAAAAAGAGTGGGGAAAGAAAAGAAAGTAAGAAAGGATTAGAGCTAAGTGTTATCAAAATGAAAAATCCCTAGTTGGTTAAGAAAAAAAAATTAAAATAAAAAAGGAAAGAGTGTTCATTAGGTGAGAGGTGAATTGGGTGTTATCTTTGGGTTTTGGAATGAAGAAGAAGAAGGGTAGAACTTTGAATCATTTAGGACAAAGGGTAGGTTGATGAGAACCGATCTATGTATGCGTGAATTGCTCCTTGTCTTAGATAAATTTTGCATATTGATCAAGTTCATGTTTCTGAGTGATTGCCACTTAAAAAGATATATTTGAAACTTTCTCTTCTTTTTCATTAGACCATTTTCAATCACCAAACCAAATGATTGAGATCAAGTCCCCATTTGCAAGAATTCACTTTGTATGCTTATTTGAATGAATGTGAGAGTTGGTTAAGAGACTTGTTGATTGATGAGTGAGTGACTTGTGTAGAGATATTAGAGTGTAAGAGAAAAGATTGTTCATGCTATTTGCTATGTTTCTTTTAGGATGTCATGTTGAAGGTTAGAAAGTGTTTTAGTTACAAGTTCCCATTTTAAAACATTCCATTATCTTGTTCTTGAAAGTTTACTTGTGGACAAGTAAAGAGCAAGTTTGGGGGAGTTGATATCTCTTGATTTTGATGAGTTTTAGATTCATATTTTAGTTTAATATTATCATTCTAGGTTGCATTTAGGTCTTTATATTGCATTTTCATACATAATTGCATTTGACAAGGTTTGGAGTGCACAATTGGAAGTTTAGGGCAAAAATCGAAGGTTAAACTGCACTTTATGGAAGTCTGGGGTCAACAACGAAGTTATCAAAAAGTTCAGTGACCAATATGCAATTTCATAACTTCGCTGGGTTAGAATTGCACAATCAAAAGTTAAAGGGCTAAAGAGAGGACATTTCTGCAATATCTAAAGTTTGGGGCTGAAACGAAAGACATAAGAAGTATGAGGACCAAAGATGCAAAAAAGAAGGAAACTGCCGGTTTAAAGTAATCGATCGATTCAAAACTCCAATCGATCGATGCGTTTTTGAAAACTGAATCGATCGATGCGGTTTTTAAGCAAAAATGAATCGATCGATTGGAGTCTCGCGGCCAGAAAAGCACTTTGCCTCCTTTCAAGTGCTGGACAACTTTTGTGATGATTTTTGGCCTAACTTTTCTTGCCCTTTCTGAAGAGCCACCTCCAATTCAACTTATGAAGGGTCAAAAGGAGTTAGCAAAGGAGACAAAGTGGAAACTTTAATGGTGGCCTTGCCTTTAACAACCTTGCACCAACCTTGCAACATGGAGATAATGATGACATATTTTGCTATAAATAGAGAGGTTGCAAGGCTTGAGAAGACATCCCACAACACACACAACACAATCACATCTCATTCTACACATCTATCTTAGTTTCAGTTTTTGTTCTTAGTTTGAATTCTTGTTCTTGTTATTGAAAGTTTGAAGTTGTTCTTGTTCTTGTTGAAGTTTGAAGTTGTTATTGAAGTTAAAGTTTGAAGTTCATCAATTACTTGAAGAGAAACTCTTTCTTTTCCCAGAGAAGCTTTCTTAATCCCTTTACTCTATTGCTTTTATGAATTCAATTATGTCATTTGTTTCAATTAATATGTGCGAGTAATCTACTAGTTAGGCTAAGGTGATTCAAGGGAATCCATGAATCACTGAAACTAATGTGTTAATCAAGGGAAAATAATCATTTGGTTCTTCATCTAAATTAATCTTAATGCTTGAATTAGAAGGTACACCTAGTTCATGATTAATAGGAAATTAACACACCAAAAGTGATAGTTAAAATCCCGAAAAGAATCTAGATGAGCAAAGTTCTGTAACCAACGAGAGTTGTTGTTATAGACTTTGTGAACATATCGAACCTATTAAGAATGCATGTTTAGGATATTGAATATGGCGAGAGTTGATATTTGGAATTCTATAACATAGGGTTTAGTACTACGAGAGTAGGCTAAACTAAATAAAGTTGTTTGAGTTCAAGAACGGTTCTAAAAATATACCCCTTGATTAATACTTGTTTCATGGTAATTGTATTTCCCGAGAATCACCCAATGCCTAACACCTTTTAATCATAAATCAATTTAAATCATTAGCAAGTGTGACAACCAAACAAACAACAAAACCCCTCATATCTGTTCTAGCTTGACTTTACTCTCAAAGTTTCATAGTGTAACCTTGGTCCTTGTGGATTCGATCCCTAAGTACTACCGCGCATTACCGTGCACTTGCGGTTGGTTTTTAGTGGTAAAACCTGAGCACATCAGGTAACATCGTGTATGTGCAGTCTGAATTTAGTGGTTAAAACCTCATCACATCACATATGGATATAAAACATACCTTTAGCAGGAAAAGGTCCATCCAAATCGTTACCCCTTAGAAAAAGAGTTGTAAGTGATGTGGCGGCATTAAGAAAGGGAAATATGCTGTTGTTGAAATGATTTGAAGCTAGATTCAGAAATTCCAGGTTTCTCAATCTCCCTAGGCTTTTAGAACCTGCAAAAAAGAATCGTGCTAAGCATATAATAATGATAACTTTGTTAGGAAATACGGGTCAAATTTCCTTGCGGAAAATCAGAATTTTCGGGAGCGGGAAGAGACACACAAAATTGTTAACGGAGTTCGGCCAATCGTGCCTACGTCTCCGGGACCTGCTATAGGTCTTTTATTATTAACCCGGGAGAATTTACAAAGCTCTCAACTCACACCCGAAGAAAAAAAAAAGTTTTTTTTTTTTTTTTTTTTTTCTTCACGAAGAAGTTCTTCTTCTCTTCTTCTTCTCTCTTTCTCTTTTGGATTTCGGGATGCCTCTCTCTTCACCTTCACCTTGGGTATTTATAGGAGAAGCTTGGGGTTGGTGAAGCTCACGATTGTTGACAAATCACCAATCCGTTTTCTTTGATTACGGCCACCGTCCACGCCGTCCATGCCGTCCATGCCGTCCAACATGAGGAACACGTTTTTGTAACTAACAATCTCCCACTTGAAGACTGATTTCAATCTGTCTTCACACCTTGATCAATGTAGCAGGTCTTCTCAGCTTGTTACTCCAACAAGCCAACTGAGATTTCACACAACCTCAGCTTCTCACACGGCACGACCTTCGTCAGCATGTCTGCCGGATTCTTACTTCCTGGGATCTTCTCAAGCACCAACACTTCATCTTCTAACGCTGATCTGATGAAATGATATCTCCGATGTATGTGTTTCGTCCGAGCGTGATAAACCGGATTCTTTGCCAAATCGATGGCACTCTTACTATCACAGTACAACACACTTTTCCCTTGGTCATGGTCCAGCTCTTGTAGAAAAGACTGTAACCATATCATCTCTTTTGTTGCCTCCGTAACCGCAACATACTCAGCTTCACAGCTTGATAGAGATACAATTTTCTGCAACTTTGAAACCCAACAAATTGCAGTACCGCCAAAAGTGTAGACATATCCAGTTGTGCTCTTCGTGCTGTCAATGTCGCCTCCGTTGTCAGCATCAACATATCCCTGCAATCCTGTCTCAGACTTTGTGAAACATAGTGAAAGGCTTGGATTTCCTTTCATGTATCTGAAAATCCACTTAACAGCTTCCCAGTGTTCCTTTCCTGGATTGCTCATAAATCTGCTGACGACTCCCACTGCATGTGCAATGTCTGGCCTTGTACATATCATCGCGTACATTAGGCTGCCTATAGCAGAAGCATATGGAACCTTATCCATATATTCCATCTCGTCTTTCATTGCAAGCTCCCACTTGATCGACTCATCCACTTGCATAGCCTCTTCATAACATTCAGGCTCTCCTCTGTCTGTGAGCAGAATATAGTTGAGCGATTGAGAAAATCTTACAGGCTTTCTGATGATTCTACTCGAGCGTCGTAACTCTGTGACTGGTGTATATGGGACCACTTCAGAATCATCATTCTCATCAGCCTCACCACTCTCTTCTTGAGAGATTTCTTCTTCTGCTGTTGGGGTATCCTGTGGCAACTCCGGTGTCACGATATCTCCTAGGTCAACAACTTCTGGCTCTTTCCTCTCTGAGCCTTCTTTTAGCTTATCCTTGTACAACGCTTCTTCGTTGAACACAACATTCTTGCTGCGGATGATCTTCCGATTTTCATCATCCCAAAACCGGTAACCAAACTCCGTGTCACCATAACCGATGAAGTAACACTTCTTAGACTTCGAGTCAAGTTTACTTCTTGCAGCATCGTCAATGTGAACATAAGCTAAGCATCCAAACACCTTTAGATAAGAAAGGTTTACTTTATTTCCACTCCAAGCTTCTTCAGGGATCTCAAATCCCAATGGCACAGACGGTCCTCTGTTGATTAAGTAGGCTGCAGTATTGATTGCATCTGCCCAAAACGTCTTTGGCAATCCACAGTGCAATCTCATGCTCCTTGCACGCTCGTTCAAGGTTCGGTTCATCCTTTCTGCTATTCCATTCTGTTGAGGCGTTCCCGGAATAGTCTTCTCCATCTTGATTCCATTATCAGCGCAATATCTCTTGAACTCCTCGCTGATATACTCTCCACCATTATCAGACCTTAAACACTTCAACTTGAGATTCGTCTCAATCTCAACCATGGCTTTCCATCTCTTGAAAACCGAGAACACTTCATATTTGTTCTTCATGAAGTAGACCCACACCTTTCTTGTGGAGTCATCAATAAAAGTCACATAATAGTACGAACCTCCCAGCGATGCAATAGGAGCGGGTCCCCACACGTCAGTGTGCACCAACTCTAACTTCTCAGACTTTGGCTCTCTTCCTCCTTTCAAGAAACTAACTCGTTTCTGCTTTCCAAGGACACAACTTTCGCACATCTGATGATCCACCGTCTTCAGATCTGGAAGAGCACCATTTGCCACCATGAGTTTCATCCCCTTCTCACTCATGTGCCCTAATCTGCAATGCCACAACTTGGTTTGTTTGGCATCCTCGACAACAGCAACAGTGTCTTGATAGCTCGTCGTCATATAGAGAGTGCCTCTTTTATGACCTCTAGCAACCACCATGGAACCTTTCTTGACTCTCCAGGCTCCACCACCAAAGTTGACATCGTGCCCCGTGTCATCAAGTTGACCTGCCGAGATTAGATTTCTCATCAACTTTGGCACATGTCTGACCTTCGTAATCTTCCACACCCGTCCATCTGACATCTTCAAATTGATATCTCCAATACCAACTATGTCCAAAGGTAATCCATCAGCGAGATATACCTTTCCGTAATTTCCAGCAACATAATTCTCCATAATGTTGTGGTGCGGTGTGGTGTGAAATGACGCTCCTGAGTCAAGCACCCATGAATCTATTGGGCTATCGACATAGGAGATTGACGCTTTGGTGTTATTTCCAGCTACATCACGAGCTTCACTTTTCCTCGGGGAATCAACAGACACTACCAATGCGTCAGCGATTTCACGTGTCACTGCATTGGCTCCGCCTCTAGTGTTGTCTTCCTTCTTCGGTGGTGCCCGGCAATTCTTCTTAATGTGGCCTGTCTTTCCACAATTCCAGCACTCTGCAGGCTGTCTGAATTTGGACTGACCCCGTCCACTCCTTGACTTCGATCTGCCATAACTCCGGTTACTTCTATCTGGGTTTCTCCCTCTGTTTTCCACGTTGAAAGCAGAGCTCGTTGATGTCTCCCCAGAGTCTGTCCTTCGAACTTCCTCAGCAAGGATACGATCTCTAACATCATTGAATTTAAGCTTCTGAGTACCCACAGAATTACTAACCGCTGCCCTCATCGGCTCCCAACTATTTGGCAGAGATGCCAACAGAATCAGTGCTCGCACTTCATCTTCAAACTCGATTTCAACCGATGACAGTTGGTTGACAATCGTGTTGAACTCGTTCACATGTGCGGCAACCAGGCCACCTTCTTCCATCTTCAAATGAAAGAGTTTCTTCATGAGAAATACCTTATTATTTGCTGAAGGTTTCTCATACATATCCGAGAGAACTTTCATGAGCTCTTCCGTGGTCTTCTCCTTCGCAACGTTGTGAGCAACGTTCTTCGACAGTGTTAGCCTTATAACACCCAGAACTTGTCTGTCAAGGAGCTCCCACTCAGCCTGATCCATCTTCTGAGGCTTCTTGCTCAGTGGTTGATGAAGCTTCCGTCCGTACAGATAATCTTCAATTTGCATTCTCCAAAATGCATAGTCTGTACCATCAAATTTCCCGATACCGTGTGCTGAACCGTCTTCGCCTCCCATCGTTTCTGAAACCACCGTGTTTAAAACACCTTCGTCGATGAACCGATGTTACCGACAAAATTCACTATTCACGAAATCACTATTTTCGTGAACAGTAACCCACTATTTTAAATAGTAACCCATTGTAGCTCTGATACCAGTTGTTAGGAAATACGGGTCAAATTTCCTTGCGGAAAATCAGAATTTTCGGGAGCGGGAAGAGACACACAAAATTGTTAACGGAGTTCGGCCAATCGTGCCTACGTCTCCGGGACCTGCTATAGGTCTTTTATTATTAACCCGGGAGAATTTACAAAGCTCTCAACTCACACCCGAAGAAATTTTTTTTTTTTTTTTTTTTTTTTTTGTTTTTTTCTTCACGAAGAAGTTCTTCTTCTCTTCTTCTTCTCTCTTTCTCTTTTGGATTTCGGGATGCCTCTCTCTTCACCTTCACCTTGGGTATTTATAGGAGAAGCTTGGGGTTGGTGAAGCTCACGATTGTTGACAAATCACCAAGCCGTTTTCTTTGATTACGGCCACCGTCCACGCCGTCCATGCCGTCCATGCCGTCCAACATGAGGAACACGTTTTTGTAACTAACAAACTTATCTTAAATCATTTATTATAACTTTCATGTGAAGGGAATTCAAACGACCGTTTAACTGTGACTGCAACACACAGCATGGCACACAGAGATGAGCAACTCAATTCAGAAACATGGAAAATCCAAGCACCATAATATCAAAAAGGTATAAGAATAAATTAAAATAAGGACATAAGACCCTAACACAGTGAAACTATAATAAGAAGTTCTAATGCAAAAACTAGATGATCAAAAAAAACACAAGATAAACCGTTATATAAGAAGTTCCAATGGAAAACCAGATGAATGGATACCTTCAACATCATCAAAAAAGCCATTGAAGTCGTTCGTGGATAAGTCCAGATCACGAACGTCTTCAAAGGGATGCAGCAAAGAAATATTTAGAACCGAGTTCTCTTTGAGGTTAAGATGTCCAAAGACAATCGCAGTCACCCTTTGGGTTGTAAGATGGCAATTAACTCCCTCCCAACGGCAACAATCGCTCTTTGTGTCGTTAGTCCAAGTAGGAAGAACATTAGTGTCGGACACCTCTTCTTGTGTAATTGAGATGAAGTATCTCTTGAGCTCCAACAAAGCGTTTCTTTCTTTTTCAACACAGCTTTTGTATCCATGTAGCTGCCCCAACAGCAACATCACCCATATCATGTATTTTCTCAGCAACACCTCCATGTTTTTTTTGTTATGATTGTGAGTTCAATGCAAATGCCTCCACCCTTATATAAATTCAGCAAGAAATGGTTCTGTATATTTAGAAAAGTCCAAGTCTTTGTTAACGTGATTCATTTAAGGTTATATATATGACGTAAGATAAGTAATTGATCGATATCGTTAACTTATAACTGTATGATAAGAAAATTCAACGCCATTGCAGGGAACATTAACTTTTGGAGACTCCAAAATTAGTTTATTGTCTTTACAATCACCATATCATCTTTCCACGAGTTTTGATTTCACTCACACGGTATCACAAAAAACTTTCTGATAGGTCATTGATTCTTTCACTATTCAAGCATAAACATGTTTAGTTCTAAACAAAGACTTCTGGATAGATCATCCATTCTTTCACTACTCCAATATAGCTACGTTTAACTTTAAAATTCTAAATAAATATGTGATAGAGAAAATAAGTACACTTTAATAACATAAATATATACATATTCAATTATATTAACTACTTTAATAACATAAATATATGCATATTCAATTATATTAACTTCCTTTCATTATACTTGAGGAAATGCCGAACGGTCACGGAGTTACTGACGTGGGTATCTTGGGTTGGTTGCTCATGACACAAACGGGTTGTCGCCAAGACGCCTACCATACGTAAATTATTTTTATATTCTTAAAACTGTTTCATGCATATGTACTTGAGTTTCTGTAGTTTATGTATTCCACTAACCACCAAATTCCAGATTAACCATAAGTCTCTGTTAACGAAATTCATTTACAATAATGTGACGTACGATAATTAAGTGATTGTCTTTTTTTTAATGAAGGTTAAATTAAGTGATTGTTTGATTGATCTCTATCCTTAACTTATGACTGTATGATAAGAAAATTCAAGGTCGTTGCAGGGAACACTCATAATAAATGTGTGATTAATGTCTCTCGCCTAACTAAGACCTTTGTGTTAAAAGGTAAGGAAATTAAGAAAAATGCATAATTCAATTAATTATAATATTTGAATTCTGCTGAAGAACCATTAATTCAGTGAATAATGTTCAAAGATTCTTTTTTTTTTTGGGTTGAAAAGTCCTTTTGAGATACTATAATACAGTAATATTACGTCATTAGTCAGTGAAATGTGTAAGTGCAAACTTCTTTTAAACCATTCACTATACTTTCACAACCACATTAACTGAAACAGCACTCCAAAAGGAGACCAACATGTCGGTAGCAGTGGCGGATTTATAATTTTTTATTTTAAGAGGGAATTTTTTTTAACCCATATCAGTTTAGACATAGTAACCGATATCCATGGAAGTTATAAACCAAATCACATACTACTTACACAAGTATTCAAAGATAGACAAGATAATACACAAGAACCAAATGACACAAAAACAAGACCTAAGAGATAAAATGAGTTGACACCAGTAGTAGTTTACCAGCAAAGGTTCCGCACCTTGTGGTTGTGGATGAAAGCATCAACGATGAAGAACCAAGCTCTGCTCCAGCGAGAATCAAAAGAGAGTGATGTGAATATTCCAAGAAGTATTATTACATACGCTGCAGTACAACTCCAGTAGAAAGATAACATGTCGATAGTGGATTCATCAGCTATCACTTCATTATTGTCTGGTTCTTGAAAGTTATTACCGTTGCAGCTTATGTTAGTTGGTTTCCCACAAAGAAGAGGATTACCTAAGTAGCTTCCCGTATCAAAGGTGTTAAACTGTTGTCCCTGTGGAATGACTCCTGATAAGTTGTTGAATGAGACATTGAACACAGCTAGGCTGCTCAGATCTGTCTTGTGTTGGCATCTGGCCTTGTAGTCTAATGAAAGAAAGATCAAGGCTTTCCACTTTCTTCATACCTGATAAACTTCTTGGTATCAAACCTGATAACTTGTTGTGAGAGAAGTTTAGAGCATGTAGTGGTTTCTCTTCTTTCTCTAGCTCTTAAACTCTCTGGTCTTTCTTTTACTCTACGTTGAAATCGTTTCATACAAGTTCTTGTATTTTAAGATATATTATATTTATTGAACAAATCATCAAACCAGCTCTTAGATATATGTTTATGCATTACATTTATTCAAAGTAAGTAACAATACATATGGTATGTAAAACAAAGCAGGAGGTTCTGAGAAGAAGAGCAACATATGAGTGTACATTAATGGATTTAGCACCACCAACAACAGTTTACCACAACAAACTCTTCGCCTTGTGGATGGAAGCATCAACGAGGTAGAACCAGAATCTTCTCCAAGGAGAGTCACAAGAGAGAGATGTGAATATTCCAAAAAGTATAGTCACATAAGCTCCAGCTGAACTCCAGTAGAAAGATTCCATGTCGACTGTGGACTCATCAGCTTCCACGCCATTATCTGGTTCTTGAATGGTATTGATGTCATAGCTTATGTCGACTGATAAGCCACAAAGAAGAGGATTACCTAAGTAGCTTTCTGCATCAAAGGTATTGAACTGTTTTCCTTGTGGAATGACTCCAGACAAGTTGTTGAACGAGACATTGAAAACAGCTAGGCTGCTCAGCTCTGTTAGTTGTGTCGGGATCCGACCGTGTAACCAGTTGAAGGAGAGATCGAGGTTTTCCACATTCTTCAGACCTGAAAAGCTTTTTGGTATCAATCCTGATAACTTGTTGTGAGAAAGATTAAGAGCTTGTAATTCATGAAGACCTCCAAGCTCTGGTGGGATATCACCACTCAACTCATTATCTGAGAGATCCATTCCAAACAATAACCGGAGATTGTCACCCCTGTAGGTATCGTACCGGTGTTTTGTTTCAAATTCAATTTGAATCTTGGTGTTTGTATTGTATCCCATCATTAACGGATGCAGCTCAATACGATACTTGAAATATATACTGCCTTTATCTACAATGAAGTCTTTTTGTGAAGAAGAAGAACCCGTAAACCAAGAACCACCAATGGCATAACCGTTTAAGTATGATGGACTCCTTTTCCCATAAACAAATGATGTATTTCTGAAGCATGAAGGGATGGTTCCACTAAGACTATTGTTGGCAAGATCAAGAATTTTAAGGTTTCTTAGGCCACACAACTGATGAGGAATATTCCCTGTTAAATCATTCCCCCTAAGAAGAATCGTATGTATGTTTTGGAGGTTGGTGAACGCCGGAATATTCCCAGACAATCTGTTATTGCTCAGATCAAGTACTTGTAGAGACTCATGCGATGTGTTTGGAATAACCCCTGATAGGTTATTATCGTTAAGGAATACTGCCGCGGGACCTCCCCAACTAACATGTACTTCCCCAGATAGGTTATTTGCAGAAAGGTCTAGGATATAAGATACTTTGAACAAAGAAGTAGGTATTTCACCTTCCAGTGAGTTGTTTGAAAGCAGTAGGGTAAAGGAAGTAATGTCGCCAATCCAGCTTGGAATAACACCTGTGAGTCTGTTATTTGAAATGTCAAACAGTGTCACGGATCCTAAACCCGGCAAAGCTTGACCGATCTTTCTGTTGGGTCCCTCCTAGATGGAGAGAACCAAGTGGGTTGAGACACAATTATTCTGACACCCATATATTATTAGTTTGTCCCCTCCTTTGCACTGTAGACACAATAATAGAGTTGAAGAGAGAGAGACAAAAGAGAGAGAAAGGAGAGAAAGAGGTGATTTTCGTCAGGCTACTTCAAGACTGGTTTTGGAGGATCAAACGGAACTTGATCGAGCTGATATTTTGTGGGAAGCTTCTTCAGTCAGTGGGTTAAAGTTTCACCGAAGGGATTTGGATTCCAACGGTTGGATCTTCTGTTGTCTGGGTTTTAGTGAAGCTGGTCGTCACAGCTCTTCAGCTGGGCAGTCTTGGGTGTTTGGTAAATCCGACGGTGATATCTTCTCTGATTGAGCTGAAATTTGGCAGGGTTGTTGTTGACTTGTTTATCTTGGATTTGTACGGTGGGATTAGTCTCTGGTTGCCGGAATCCTTGTGAGCTGAGGTCGTTTGGTTGCTGCCGGTTTTGAAGCTTTGTGTTGCTCTCTTGTTGTTGAGATAGCTCTTTGTAGCTAGACTCTCTGTTCTGTTCAGGCTGTTGAACAGGGAGGACGTGGTTGTACTCATACCATTTATATAGTGGATTTTTGAGTGGACTACGGTCCCGTGGTTTTTCCTTCTCACATCGAGGAGGTTTTCCACGTAAAAATTGTACCGTCTCATTACGTTATCGCTTATACTCATTCTGCAATTGTCGAAGTATTCTCCTCAAAGGTTCACACAAGGTCAGGGGAACACAACCATAATATTCCGCTGCGTCGTGGGTGACTTTCCCCAACAGAGTGGTATCAGAGCTTCTGGTTTTTGAGCTTTGGTTTTGATAACTTGGGTTATTATTTGCTTGTGTGAAAGATGGAAAATATGGGCAGGATGATAAGATTGAATGGTGCTAACTATCATCTGTGGAAGGGCAAGATGGAGGATTTGCTCTTTGTTAAAGAATTCCACGTTCCAGTCTTCGAGGAGAAGAAACCTGAAAAGAAGACGGATGAAGAGTGGAAGTTGCTGCATCGCCAAGTGTGTGGGTTGATAAGGCAGTGGGTAGATGATAATGTCTTGCATCATATTGAGACTGAGATTGATGCTCGTTCTTTGTGGTTGAAGCTGGAGCAGTTGTATGCTAGGAAGACCGGAAATAACAAGATGTACATGATCAAGAAATTGATTGAGCTGAGGTATCAAGAGGGGACTCCAATGACGGATCACTTAAATGTGTTTCAGGGATTGCTCAACAAGTTATCTGACATGGGAATCAAGTTTGATGATGAGATTCACGGTCTGTGGCTTCTTGGTACTTTACCGGATTCTTGGGAGGTTTTCAGGATGTCTCTTTGTAACTCCGCGTCGGAAGGTGTTATTTCGATGGATTCAGTGAAGAACAGTGTTCTTAATGAGGAAACAAGAAGACAGTCGAATGCTAGTACTTCGCGTTCAGATGTCTTTGTGACTGAGTCAAGGGGGAGAAGTTCACATAGAGATACCAAGAGAGATAAGAACAGGAGCAGGAGCAAGTCTAATAGATTTGCAAATATGGAGTGTTATTTCTGTCATAAGAAAGGGCACATGAAGAAGGACTGCTGGAAGTTGAAAAACAAACAGCAAGGAAATCAAGAAGAAAAAGTGGATCGGGTGACCATCACCGAAGATCAGTTTCTCATTCTTCTTGAGGGTGATGCCATTAATGTCGCATGCCAAGACACCAGTTGGGTGATTGATAGTGGAGCTACTACTCATGCTACATCACATCGGGATTTGTTTTCTACCTATACCCCGGGTAATTATGGTTCCGTGAAGATGGAGAATGATGGTTTGGCTCAGGTTGTTGGCATTGGTGATGTTTACTTGGAGACTAGTCTTGGTACTAGGCTGGTGCTTAAGGATGTTAAGCATGTCCCAGATATTCGGATGAATCTGATATCAACGGGAAGACTTGATGATGAGGGTTATTTCAGTTTGCACGGTGGTGGTAAATGGAAGCTCTCTCGTGGTTCTTTGACTGTGGCTCGAGGTGAGAAGTCTTCATCTTTCTATTGGATGCAGGCTAAAGTCTCCAAAGATGTTGTTAATGCGGTGGAGAATGATAATGCCATGGAGTTATGGCATAAGAGACTCGGTCACATAAGTGAGAAGGGAATGGCTGTGTTGTCCAAGAATGAGGTGATTCCAGGAATCTCTGGTTTGCACCTGCAGAAGTGTTCGCATTGTTTGGCGGGAAAACAACACAGAGTATCTTTCAAGTCTTCTGCGCCTTCTAGGAAACCCGAGGTACTGGATTTGGTGTATTCAGATGTGTGTGGTCCAATGAAGACAAGATCTCTTGGCGGCGCATCATATTTTGTGACTTTCATTGATGATCATTCAAGAAAGTTGTGGGTATTTCCTATGAGGACGAAGGATCAGGTGCTGGGATATTTCAAGCATTTTGTGGCATTGGTTGAGAGACAAACGGGGAAGAAGCTGAAGTGTATCCGCAGTGATAATGGTGGAGAGTATTCTGGACCATTTGATGCTTATTGCAAAGAGCATGGAATAAGACATCAGTTCACGCCGCCAAAGACTCCACAATTAAATGGGTTGGCTGAAAGGATGAACAGAACAATTGTTGAGAGGATGAGATGTTTGATTTCACAGTCAGGCTTATCGATGACTTTCTGGGGAGAAGCTTTGAGCACGGTGGTTCATGTGCTGAATTTGTCACCGAGTGCTCCATTGGATAATGATATTCCAGAGAGGATTTGGACCGGTAAAGATGTTTCTTATGGTCATTTGAGGGTCTTTGGGTGTAAGGCATTTGTTCATATTCCCAAGGATGAGAGATCGAAGCTTGAGATGAAGTCAAGACAGTGTGTGTTCATTGGTTATGGTCAGGATGAGTTCGGGTACAGATTTTATGACCCCGTTGAGAAGAAGCTCGTAAGGAGCAGAGATGTTGTGTTCATGGAAGATCAAACGATTAAGGACATTGACAAGTCCAACATTCCAACTCAGGTTTATGAAGGTTTGATCGATACAGAGGCTACTCCTTCTACATCGGTCCACGGTGAGGTTGAGGTTGAGGTTCAGGATGATACACCCAGTGCAGAAGCTCCCGCACATGAAGATGGCAGTGGTGATCATGGTGACAATCATGGTGAGACACCAGCTGCTGAGAACCAACCTACTGTTGTTAGAAGATCTGATAGAGGTCTTAAACCGTCGACAAGGTATGATCCTAGTGAGTATGTGATGCTTACTGATGGGGGAGAGCCTGAAAGCTATGATGAAGTTTTGGAGGATGAACACAAGGATATGTGGTTTGGCGCCATGGATGAGGAGATGGATTCTTTTGAGGAGAATCATACATTTGAGTTGGTGGAGTTGCCTAAAGGCAAGAAGACTTTGCTTAATAAATGGGTGTATAGAATTAAGCATGAAGATACCGGTTTGCCACCTCGATACAAGGCTAGATTGGTTGTGAAAGGATACAGCCAAAAGAAGGGGATTGATTATGATGAAATTTTTTCTCCTGTTGTGAAGATGTCATCCATTCGGGTTGTGCTTGGATTGGCAGCAAGTCTTGATCTAGAGGTTGAGCAAATGGATGTGAAGACTGCTTTCCTTCATGGTGATTTGGAGGAAGAGATCTACATGGAACAACCAGAAGGCTATGTGAAAAAGGGCAAGGAAAATTTGGTTTGCCGCTTGAAGAAAAGCCTTTATGGATTGAAGCAAGCACCGAGGCAGTGGTACATGAAGTTCAAGTCTGTTATGGGGGAGCATGGTTATGCAGAGACTGATTCAGACCATTGTGTATTTGTGAAGGTGTTTGGAGATGATGATTTTATCATCTTGTTGCTGTATGTCGATGATATGTTGATTGTGGGCAGGAACATGGACAGAATTAAAGAGCTAAAAGAGCAACTAAGCATGTCCTTTGCCATGAAAGATATGGGTCCAACGAAACAGATTCTTGGTATGAGAATTGTTCGAGATAGAGGTGAGAAGCTGATTCACTTGTCTCAGGAGAAGTACATTGAAAAAGTACTTAAACGGTTTCACATGGACAAGTCTAAAGTGTTGAGTACTCCTCTTGCTCCACACTTAAGACTGAGCAGTCAACAAAGTCCGAAGACATATGCGGAGAAGGAAGATATGGCGAGAGTTCCATATGCTTCTGCAGTGGGTAGTTTGATGTATGCCATGGTCTGTACAAGACCGGATTTAGCCTACGCCGTTGGAGTTGTCAGCAGGTTTCTCTCAAATCCAGGAAGAGAACATTGGAATGCTGTGAAGTGGATTTTGAGATATCTCCGAGGGACTTCTGACTTGAAGATTACATTTGGAGGTAAGAAGCCATTGCTTGTCAGTTACACTGATTCTGACATGTCAGGAGATGCTGATTCTAGCAAGTCTACTTCGGGTTACTTGGTAACGTTTGCGGGTGGAGCTGTGGCATGGCAGTCAAGGTTGCAAAAGTGTGTTGCACTATCTACCACTGAGGCAGAGTTCATTGCTGCAACTGAAGCTTGTAAAGAGTTGTTGTGGATGAAGAACTTCTGTGAAGAGATCGGTTTCAAGCAAGAAAAGTATGTGTTGCTTTGTGATAGTCAAAGTGCCATTTGCCTCGGGAAGAATTCTACATTTCATTCGAAGTCGAAACACATTCAGAGGAGGTATCATTGGATACGTGATGTGGTTGCTTCTAAGGAAGTGGAACTTGAGAAGTTCATACGGATGATAATGGAGCTGATATGATGACGAAGTCATTGCCGAGGGGAAAGCTTGAGGTATGCCGAGAGATAGCCGGAATGGCTGTTTCTTCCATCTAGTCGGAGGGGGAGTTTGTTGGGTCCCTCCTAGATGGAGAGAACCAAGTGGGTTGAGACACAATTATTCTCACACCCTTATATTATTAGTTTGTCCCCTCCTTTGCACTGTAGACACAATAATAGAGTTGAAGAGAGAGAGACAAAAGAGAGAGAAAGGAGAGAAAGAGGTGATTTTCGTCAGGCTACTTCAAGACTGGGTTTGGAGGATCAAACGGAACTTGATCGAGCTGATATTTTGTGGGAAGCTTCTTCAGTCAGTGGGTTAAAGTTTCACCGAAGGGATTTGGATTCCAACGGTTGGATCTTCTGTTGTCTGGGTTTTAGTGAAGCTGGTCGTCACAGCTCTTCAGCTGGGCAGTCTTGGGTGTTTGGTAAATCCGACGGTGATATCTTCTCTGATTGAGCTGAAATTTGGCAGGGTTGTTGTTGACTTGTTTATCTTGGATTTGTACGGTGGGATTAGTCTCTGGTTGCCGGAATCCTTGTGAGCTGAGGTCGTTTGGTTGCTGCCGGTTTTGAAGCTTTGTGTTGCTCTCTTGTTGTTGAGATAGCTCTTTGTAGCTAGACTCTCTGTTCTGTTCAGGCTGTTGAACAGGGAGGACGTGGTTGTACTCATACCATTTATATAGTGGATTTTTGAGTGGACTACGGTCCCGTGGTTTTTCCTTCTCACATCGAGGAGGTTTTCCACGTAAAAATTGTACCGTCTCATTACGTTATCGCTTATACTCATTCTGCAATTGTCGAAGTATTCTCCTCAAAGGTTCACACAAGGTCAGGGGAACACAACCATAATATTCCGCTGCGTCGTGGGTGACTTTCCCCAACACTTTCCTGTAAACAGATTGTTATCCATACAAAGCTCCCATATATTAGTGAAGTTGAGTGGTTCCATAAACACCTCTCCACTTAGTTTGTTGTGAGATAGTTTCAAGATTCTCAGGGAATAACAACCCATCACAAAACTTCTTGGTAGCTTTCCATGGAAGTTGTTGTGAGATATGTCCAGATATTCAATCTTTTCCATGTTACCTAGAGAAGAAGGTAGACATCCTTGAAAATTGTTATCAGCTAGCTTCATATACTGTAAATGAGGAAGTACCAACCCAATATTGTCAGGAAGTAGATCATTGAAGTCATTGGCTGACACATCCAGAAAACTCAGGTGATGAACAGATTCTTGTAGCTGGAAGCTTGTAAGAAAATTATTTTGTAGAAGCAAAACTTGGAGTTTCGTATTGTTTTCCAATAGCCAATGAGGAAAGTCTCCAAACACTTTATTGTCAGAAAGATTAATGCGAATCAAATCCTTCTGGTATAGGAGAAAAGAAGGAACCTGCACCATGTTGCAAGATGGTACTTCAAAAACTGCCAGCTGAAATTTTGGCTTCCAAGAACCTTCAGACACTACATGAAGTGAATTGGATTCTGAATTAAGTTGGAAAACTATAAGCTCCGAAAGGTTGGCAAGCGAACCGAGTGAGAAGAAGCCTTCAAAGTTGTTATCTAACAACGATAAGTATTTGAGGGATCCAAGGCTACCTAGAGCAGGTGGCAGTTCCCCAGTCAATTTGTTCAATGAAAGATCAAGAACTTGAAGACCAGTCAAACCAAGTAAGCATGAAGGAAATGGACCTACAAGATAGTTTTCACTGAGATCAAGCTCTTGCATATTCGTCATTTCGCAAATCCCTGTCGTGGTCATATGCAAATTTGCATACACATGAGTAAACATTAATTCACACCAGTTTTAATGCAATAGCTAAGGATATGTTTTAGACTTGCCTTGCAATCCATTTGATGCAGAAAATTTATTATCACTTAGATCCAGAGCTTTCAGCTTCCTCATGGCAGGTAATACTGTTAAAAACACACACACAAAGGAAAAAAAGTTTGCCTACGAAAATGATGATCGCAAGAAAATATTTTATATGGACAATAGTTTTTGAGTTACCTCCTATAGGTATGGAGTCATTAATTCCGTTATCACTCAGGTCCAGCAGTTCCAAGTTTGCCAAATCTTTAAGTTCTGAAAGGGAGTCCAACAAATATAAGACCTAAGAGTTATAAAATAACTATAGTTATTGAATCGCACTAACAACATAGTCGTAGACTCATAGACATCATCAATAACAAGGTCATTAAGTGTATACACTACAATAAAACAGTCGATTCCTGAAGAAATCCTCAGTCGGTACTAGGGCGTCGGGAAATTTTTATTTGTCCTTCAAAAATTTCAATGGAAAGTTTTCTTATGAATTTCATCCGTTGGGAATATTTTCGATGAAATATAACTGATGAAAATTATTCGTAGGAAAATTTTGAAATTATTCGTAGGAAAATTTTGAAAATTAATCAAAATAAATTAAATAAAAAATTAAATTTGTTTGCAATTTTAAAAATTTAAAATAGTAATATTATTAATAAATATATCAAAATTGGAAAACTATTTTTAAATATTATAATAATATCTTTAATCTAACTTATTAAGCAAATAAATCCTAAATTAACAAATTCTAAGCTAACAAATTTATAAATTATATATTAAATATTTGAAATGTTATTTAGAATACATCGTGGCTAATTTGTAAAGAAAAAAATTAAAATATATAAAAAATTTAACGCTTAGTTAAATGCATGAAAATAAGATTGGATGAGCAAGTATTTGTATCCAAAGGCAGTTGATGTTATAGAACTTGTAAACTTATCAAACCTGATTGAATGTGTGTTTAGAATTTGAAATTCAACTAGAATTAGTCTTTAGAATTCTATAACATATGGGCTAGCACTTCGGGAGGAGATTAATCTAGCTATTATTGTTTGAGTTTGTGAACAACACTAAATATATCCCCAGTCTAACAATCATCTCGTCGTGTTTAGTGAGAATCACATGATGCCTAATGCCTTTTATTCATCAGTTTACATCGCATAAACATTTTATCTTTTTCTTTTTTGCAACTGAAAACCACAAAACAATCACTCCTTTTATTCTAACTCTACTTTACTCTCGCAAAATTGTAGTGTAACATTAGTATTCGTGGATTCAATCCTTAAGTAGTGCATTTGCAGTATGAATTTAGTGGTTAAAAACTCATCACATCACATATGGATATAAAACATACCTTTAGCAGGAAAAGGTCCATCCAAATCGTTATCCCTTAGAAAAAGAGTTGTAAGTGATGTCGCAGCATTAAGAAAGGGAAATATACTGTTGTTGAAATGATTTAAAGCTAGATTCAGAAATTCCAGGTTTCTCAATCTCCCTAGGCTTTTATAACCTGCAAAAAAGAATCGTGCTAAGCATATAATAATGATAACTTATCTTAAATCATTTATTATAACTTTCATGTGAAGGGAATTCAAACGACCGTTTAACTGTGACTGCAACACACAGCATGGCACACAGAGATGAGCAACTCAATTCAGAAACATGGAAAATCCAAGCACCATAATATCAAAAAGGTATAAGAATAAATTAAAATAAGGACATAAGACCCTAACACAGTGAAACTATAATAAGAAGTTCTAATGCAAAAACTAGATGATCAAAAAAAACACAAGATAAACCGTTATATAAGAAGTTCCAATGGAAAACCAGATGAATGGATACCTTCAACATCATCAAAAAAGCCATTGAAGTCGTTCGTGGATAAGTCCAGATCTTGAACATCTTCAAAGGGATGCAGCAAAGAAATATTTAGAACCGAGTTCTCTTTGAGGTTAAGATTTCCAAAGACAATCGCAGTCACCCTTTGGGTTGTAAGATGGCAATTAACTCCCTCCCAACGGCAACAATCGCTCTTTGTGTCGTTAGTCCAAGTAGGAAGAACATTAGTGTCGGACACCTCTTCTTGTGTAATTGAGATGAAGTATCTCTTGAGCTCCAACAAAGCGTTTCTTTCTTTTTCAACACAGCTTTTGTATCCGTGTAGCTGCCCCAACAGCAACATCACCCATATCATATATTTTCTCAGTAACACCTCCATGTTTTTTTTGTTATGATTGTGAGTTCAATGCAAATGCCTCCACCCTTATATAAATTCAGCAAGAAATGGTTCTGTATATTTAGAATAGTCCAAGTCTTTGTTAACGAAATTCATTTAAAGTTACATATATGACGTACGATAAGTGATTGATCGGTATGGTTAACTTATAACTGTATAATAAGAAAATTCAAGGCCTTTGCAGGAAACACTAACAATAAATGTGTGATATATGTCTCTTGCTTAAGACCCATTTACCCACAAAACAAGTTACAAAGATTCCTTTTTTTTTCTGGTTGAAAAGTCCCCTGAGATACTATAAATATAATGCAGTCACTGATCAATGAAATGTATAAGTGAAATCTTCTAAGTTTAGTCCATTCATAATGCCCAACAGAGTTGATGATGTGGCTATCTTGGGTTGGTTAGAGCATGTTTATCGCAAAGGACTCTTAGAGTCCCTTAAAAATCAAGTGGGACGCATTTTTTTCTTTTTTTTTTACTGATTTAAAAAAAAAAAAGATAACTAATCGCGGGCCGCCATATGTCAGTGGGGCCTGCGAAACAGTGCAAGGGTCGTCCCTTAAAAATTTGTAGGACCCGCAAATTTTTAATTATTATTTTGTTAGGGGTCCCTTGGCTAAGGGACCCCAGTAAACATGCTCTTACTCCTGAAACAACCAACAATACGTAAGTTACTTTTATATTCTTAAAATTGCTTCATGCATATATGTACTTGCGTTTCTGTAGATTTAGGTATTGCACTAACCACCAAATTAACCATAAAAGTCTCGGTTAACGAAACTCATTTAAAGTTATGTGACGTACGATAATTAAGTGATCGTCTGATTGATCTCTATCGTTAACTTATAACTGTATGATAAGAAAATTCAAGGTCTTTGCAGGGAATACTCATAATAAATGTGTGATTATATATGTCTCTCGCCTAAGACCTTTGGTTAAAAGGTAAGGAAATTAAGAAAAAAACATAATTCAATGAATATTAATTATAATAATTGAATTCTGCTGAAGAAACTTTAATTCGATGAATAGTGTTCAAAGATTTTTTTTTTTTGGTTGAAAAATCCTTTCGAGTACTATAATACAGTAACTAGATGATAACCCGCACGTATGTGCGGGGTGAGGTTTTTATACTAATGTTTGTTGTTAAATGGTTTTAACATTTTGCAATACTACAGTAGTTATCGATTATAAAATGACGAATACAAATGTTGGTATCTTAAATTAATGATGTTTGGGGCCTTGTCGGTTTTGGTTTGATTGAGACGTATTTTCAGATTTTTGTATTATGCTCATAAGTGTCATTCCGGTTTTACTAATTATCGGGTTGGATTTGGTTTGGTTACTTTCCAATACAGTTTGGATTGGATTGTAACCAATATCTGAAATCATCCCAAAATATATTTTTTAAACCTCAAAAGTTGACAAAAAATTTTCAAAACATTTAAATTATTCAGAAATCTAACTTAAAATTAGTTAAACTATTTAAACTAATTAAAAGATATTAAAAAAAACAAATAAACAAACCACAAAAATCTTTCGAATACTATAAAATATATAAATTACTTTAACATATATAAAAATATTAACATATTATACATATTATAGTTCGAATTTTGGTTCGGTTCATATTATAACCAAAACCCAAAGTACTAAGCTAATAAGTCTAGTTCGGATATTTTTATATAACGGATCAGATCCATATTCGGTTTTTCCGGTTCAGATTTAGGTATGTACTTCGGCTTAGGGTAAAAGCCTCAGACCTAATGTATAACTCATTTTAATTATTTTTAAGATTTCATATGCACGAAAAAAATTAAGTTTTGCGATAAAATGACAAAAGGGGATTAGGTTTTCTGCTCTCGATTTGTCTACTATTAACTCTCCATAAGTGATTTAATTTTCTACCTCTATAAAATTGTGTTATCGTTCTCGTCTCTATTTCATTGATATGAGTTTTGTTTTTCTTTTTAACTTCTTCTTAAATTCGGTAAATTACATAAGTGTCAATTTAAAAAAGATGGACATGTGTAAAAATTAGTTCCACTCTAGATACATATCTAAGAATCAAATCTTTGAAGAAAATCATCGGCAAACTCGATTCATAGGTTAGTGTTCAAATCTAATATATCAAGTTGTTATAGAATTTAAGTGCAGACTCAAAATATAAATGTGTCTAGTATATATTCACCAGTTCGGTCTAAAAATCATCTAATTCTAAAACAACAAAAGAAATTACTTATTTGATAAACCTACACTTTTAAGATTTAGTTTCTTAAGAGTATACCGATAAAAATATATATAATATTTTACCATTCTAGTATATATATAAACCATGTATAAACTAAAAACTGTTTGATTTATTAAATAATAAACCATAACACTTATAATAAATAGTTTAAATCTCTCACTCTTTCAATTATAATAGCTAAATGGGGTATTATAGAGAAAGAAATATTAGACAAATGATCAAATCTATCATTCTTCAAACAAACTCAAAAGAAAGTGATTGAAATCATGTAATGATAATTCTTTTAAAGCCTTTTAGGAATAAATATAAAGACTAAAATATTTAATCTGAATGAAATAATATATATATATATATATATATATAATGCTTCAAATATTAAAAATTATGTTCATTTAAAAAAGTGTATTTCTAGAATTGTCAGGATCAAATAACATATTAAAAACCACATAGTTAAAAATTAATTTGTATACATAAAAGTATATAAATTAGAGTACATTTTGTTAATTTACAATCATGTTTTTGGTTAATAAATCAAAACAATCATTTTATTTACTTTATATGGTATATAATTATACTTTAGTGATATTGACATAGATAATATGTTGTATATTTGTTGTAACAAATATTAAAATCTTAAACATTTTTCACTTAAAACTTTGAATTAACATATTTATATATTTTATATAGTATATAGTTTGATTTAAGTGATATTAATATATATATATATAATATGAATATCTACTAATGAGACTTCATATTCGTACGGTTTATGATAATCTGTATCTTGCTTGGAAAAAAACAATGTTAAACCATTGATCATAAAATTTTCAATGTTAGATTTTTACTATTTTTAGTAATTTATGTTCGTTTTAAAAAATTCAAAATATAACATATAAGAAAAAAATTATTTTTTTATTATATATTTAATGTAATTGTTTAATTTATTTTAATAATTTAAAATTAAACAAAAAAAAAAGAGAGGATACAAAAATATGTATATTCATAATCATTAATTTCATATATATGTTAATTATATTAGGTAATTCCGTAGCTTTTATTTAAGGAAATAAAGTATTACTTTGTACAATATTAATCATTTTAATAGTTAGTCTAATAAAAATTATAGTATATATTTATATGGACCAACTTATTTTTCTAAGGATTCTAAGAATCGTTCTGGTAATGACACGTGGCTACAAAAATATGTTGTAATGCTACAGGATTAATATATAGGGGATATCACGTCATTAGTCAGTGTAATGTAAACTTCTTTTAGACCATTCATTTTTTTTTTCTTGTCACGAAAATTCATTAAAGGGTTAGTTTAAAGGCCCAGCCCAAAGGGTCCAATACTTTTAGATTGAGGAAATTACCGACTAGCTCCAAGCCCAGCCCAGCCCAAAGGGTTCATTAAAGGGTTAGTTTAAAGGCCCAGCCCAAAGGGTCCAATACTTTTAGATAAAGGCCCAGCCCAAAGGGTCCAATTCATTAAAGGGTTAGTCACGGAGTCGCTGACGTGGCTATCTTGAATTGGTTTCATGCAAATGTCCTTGTGTTTCTGTAGACTAGCTCCAAGAGATCTCTGAGGCATTAACTTGGTGGTTTAGTGCAATACATAATCTACAGAAAGCATTGACAAGGCGGAGCAATGGCTGACGCCAAGGACAATCGAAGTACACAAGTACAAGAATGCCTATCATCACAACCACATTAAATGAAACAGTATTCCAAAAGGAAACCAACATGCACGTCTATTTACAAGGAAGTTATAAACCAAATCACATACTATTTACAAGTATTCAAAGATAGACAAGACAATACACAAGAACCAAATGACACAAAAACAAGAGCTAAGAGCTTTTGAGAAAACCGAAAAAGATGAAATGAGTAGACACCAGTAGTAGTTTACCATCAAAGGTGCTGCACCTTGTGGATGAAAGCATCAACGATGAAGAACCAAGCTCTACTCCAGCGAGAATCAAAAGAGAGTGATGTGAATATTCCAAGAAGTATTATTACATACGCTGCAGTACAACTCCAGTAGAAAGATAACATGTCGATAGTGGATTCATCAGCTATCACTTCATTATTGTCTGGTTCTTGAAAGTTATTACCGTTGCAGCTTATGTTGGTTGGTTTCCCACAAAGAAGAGGATTACCTAAGTAGCTTCCCGTATCAAAGGTGTTAAACTGTTGTCCCTGTGGAATGACTCCTGATAAGTTGTTGAATGAGACATTGAACACAGCTAGGGTGTTCAGCTCTGTTAGTTGTGTTGGAATCTGGCCTTGTAGTCTATTGAAAGAAAGATCAAGGCTTTCCACTTTCTTCATACCTGAAAAGCTTCTTGGTATCACACCTGATAACTTGTTGTGAGAGAAGTTTAGAGCATGTAGTTCCACAAGACTTCCTACCTCCACTGGTATCTCACCGCTCAGCTCATTTACTGAGAGGTCCAATCCAGAAAAGCCTAGAAGATTTCCACCCATGTAAGTATCGTATCGGTATTTTGTTGCAAATTCAACTTTTATCTGAGCGCCAGCCAAGTAATCTATACTAAAAGGCTCTAGCACAAGCAGAGACTTGAAATATATACCAATATTCTCTGAGGAACTAGCATCCTGTTCCGAAGTAAAGCTAGTGAAGACATCACTAGGAATGTAACCAAAGTTGAAATCATAACCATTTGATGTATCCTTTTTCATCAAACCAAATGATATATTGCTAAGACATGAAGGTATGGATCCATTCAGTCTGTTGTTGGATAGATCCAAAAGGTAGATGCTTCTTAGGCCACACAATTTTTGAGGTATAAGACCTGTTAAATTATTCTCCCTGAGAAGAAGAATACTGATGTTTTGGGTGTTGATGAGCTCCGGAATGTTCCCAGACAATCTGTTATTTCTCAGATCAAGTACACTGACATTTACTAGGAGTGTATCTGGACTGGCTCCTGATAAATGGTTGTCTTGTAGGAGTAACACTACTTCCCTTGTTGAGTTCACATGTGGAGGTAAGTCCCCATATAAGGTATTTGCAGAGAGATCCACCATCTGTAGCTTGGATATGTTGAACAAGGACATAGGTATTTCACCTTCCAGAAAATTGTTTGAAATCAATAGTACATTCAAGAGATGAAGTTCACCAATCCAATTTGGAATAACACCTGAGAGACTATTGTTTGAAATGTCAAGTAGTAACAATCCTTGCAAGTTCCTCAAACCTTGACCGATCTTTCCTGTAAATTGATTGCTATCCATTAACAGCACCACTATATCAGTAAAGTTTGTTGATACTGACAAAACCTCTCCACTTAGTTTGTTATGTGACATCTTCAAAATTCTCAATGAATAACAACCTTCTACAAAACTTCTTGGTAGCTTCCCGTGGAAACTGTTGTGAGATATATCA
Source organism: Moricandia arvensis (assembly GCA_905132765.1). Taxonomy (NCBI): domain Eukaryota; kingdom Viridiplantae; phylum Streptophyta; class Magnoliopsida; order Brassicales; family Brassicaceae; genus Moricandia; species Moricandia arvensis. The sequence continues at coordinate 44,590 of CAJHQP010003425.1, forward strand.
AGAAACTCAATACCTTTCATATTACCCAGAGAAGATGGGAGATCTCCATGAAAACCGTTATTCGATATACTTATATATCGTAAAGAAGGAAGTATCCACCCAATGTTAACAGGAAAGTTATGATTGAAGTCATTCACTGACACATCCAATAAAAGCAGGTTATGAGAAGATTCTGGTAGCTGAAAGCTTGTAAAAGAGTTATTCCGTAGAAGCAAGACTTCGAGTTTTGTATTGTTAGCCAACAACCAAGAAGGAAAATCTCCAGATATTTGATTGTCAGACAGATCAACTTGACGCAAATCGGTCTGGTGTATGAGAAAATGAGGAACCTTCTTCAACTTGCAAGATCGTAGTACAATAACACTTAGTTTAAATTTTGGCTTCCAAGAAGTCTCCAAATCTATTTGAAGTGAGTTGGATTTTGAGTAAAGTTTTAACACCTTAAGCTTTGAGAGGTTGGAAAGAGAACCAAATGAGAAAAGACCTTCAAAGTTGTTATCGAACAGCGATAAGTACTCAAGGGATGTAAGGCTACTGAGAGTATATGGTACCTTCCCAGTGAACTGGTTCGATGAGAGATCAAGAACTCGAAGTCCAGTCAAGCTAGTTAAACATAAAAGAAACTGACCTACAAGGTTGTTTTGACTGAGATCAAGCTCTTGCATATTCTTCAGTTCGCAAATCCCTGTGATGGTTTCATTTGCATAATTAACGTGAATTCACTACCAGTCTTGATGAAAAAAAGTTAAAAAGAGATTTGTGAGGAACATGCCTTTCAATCCAAGCGAGCCAGAAAAATAATTACCACTTAAATCTAGAGCTTTGAGTTTCACCAGGGTAGATAACTCTGCCACAAAATAAAGCCACACAAAGGCTAACCACATGGAGATATTAACCAAAGAAAAAAGCAAGCATTAATGGACATTAGTTTTTGAGCTACCTTGTCCTGGTAGGGAGCCAGTGAAGCCGTTACTACTCAGGTCAAGCAATTCCAAGTTTCTCAAATCTCTAAGTTCTGAAATGGAATCCAGCACATATAAAGTTATAACAGCAGTTATAAATGGAATCGACCAAACAAAACATACATCATCAAAAAAAGTGGTCATGCTAGAGGCTAGCGCTAGTTACCTTTAATAGGAAAAGGGCCATACATGGAGTTGCTCCGAAAAAACAGAGTTGTAAGTGATGTAGCAGCTTTAAGAAAGGGAAAGATGTTGTTGTCGAATACATTTAAAGAGAAATCAAGAACCTCCAAGTTTCTTAATCTCCTTAAGCTTTTATAACCTGCAAACGGGGAGCTAGCTAAGCATATAGTGATTACATACCCCACTCCAAGCACCTAAGAGCATAATTAATTGGGATTCTTAGGGATGGGGTTATTAAGGAAAAATAAAAAACTGTTTCTTAACTTTTAACTGAAAAAACTAAGAATCTGTTCTTAAATAAGGTGTAATATCATGGTCTAATATCATTCTAGTGCGATGTAAGTGACCGTATTATGTGACTGCATTGAACATCACAGACATTAACTAGCTTATGAAGAAACAAAGACTCAATCCAACTAAAACTCTTTGGAGAAATAGAAACCTATCGCAAGGACATTACCTTCAACATCATCAAATAAGCCACCAAACTGATAATCTGTCCCGGATAAGTTCAAACTTCGAAGCTCTTCAAAAGGATGCAGTAAAGAAAGATTTAAGAAAGCCTTTTCCGGAAGGTACATGTATTTAAGTAAGGCAAGCCCACTGACCCGACCGCTTGTGAGATTGCAGTTAACTCCCTCCCATTTACAGCAATCGCTAGTTGTGTCATTAGTCCAGGTAAGGAGAATATAGTCGAACGTTGAGGACTGAGGCTGTCTAGAGCCCTGTGAGGCCAGGTATGTCTTGAGATTCAATAAAGCCTTTCTTTCTTCATCGATGCAGCTTTTGTGTACATGTATCTGTCCCAGCACTATTATCATCCATATCAAGTATTGGCCCAAAAACACCTTCCCCTCCATTGCAAAAAAGTTTTCTTAAAAAAGAAAAAAAGCAAATGAAAGAAATTCACAAGAGAAGGGACTATGTACATTAAACAAAGTTCAAGTCTCTGTTGCAAATCCTATGAAACTAATTAAAAGTCTTTGTAGAAAATACTCAATAACCAAATGATATGGATGTGGAGTGGTGATCATCTTAGAGTGCAACCAAAGCTTATTATAATTATGTTATCATATGTTAGTCAACAAAATAAAAAATAAAAAATAAAAAATAGAAAATAAGAATTTTTCCACCCTAAGACTTTTTGCCTGATTATACCAGGAAGTGAGAACAAGCGATAGTGATACGTAAAAGAATAAACGTGGAGACAAACCCGTGGGAGTTGTTCCAGAAAAAAAAAAAAACGGGGTCAAAATGAAAAACGAATAATACATCGGTATTTTATGTGAATATGTGAGACAAGAGGGGTTGTTTGCAATTTCTTGGAGGAGATGCGTTTTGGTTAACCGAAACGGGAATATTCGCGTGAATGAACTGAAGAGTGATAGATCCACCAAAGCAGGTCAACAATGGACTGACTTTTGGTTGGATAAAAATAGATCCCAATTAAACGGACTGGCACCACTTGGGTGTCACAAGAGACAGAAAGAAAGAGACTTTAAACAAGCTATCTGATTGTTCTGCCATGATTCTTACAAGTAAGCTTCTCAGTTTCAAACTTATGTCTTTTTTTTTTTTTTTTGGTTTTCTGGGTCTCTCATTGTTCTGTTATCCTCCATCTGACTATGTTTTGACTGTTTGCTGCTTATTAAATTAGCCATGGAGAAATGAGATATCAACAGACGTTGGTGCTGCTACTGAAGCTGGTCCTGGAGGAGATTCATCGCCACAAAAGCAAGGTGATTCATGAACAGATCCTTATCTAGGATTGAGTACAAAGTCTTTTAACTTACTCCTTGTGTTAAACAGAAGAGGGAACAGTTGCTGTGGAAGATGCAGATGCAGGCCAAAAACCCTAACCGCATTAACTAGATGAAGGGTCTTTCTGGAGAGGGGGTTGTACAGTAGTATCTGGAGATAGCATTTGGTGTTAAAAGCTCAAGTAGAAAAGAGTGGAGGATGAGTAGAAGAAGCTAACTCTTGTGTTAAGTCTTTTGTTTTGTATTTTGAAGCTCTGCAATACAAACAGCTTTTCCTCTGTTATTACATTTTAGTTTCAATTTGCAAGCAAAAGCAATGCCTTAATGAAGTTTTTTTTTCTAACAAATCATAAACTCTGATTTGGACATGGTAATACACGCAAACAAACATAGTAGTTACTTCTCGAGAAACTTAACGAGTAAAATTTATAGGCATTTACTTCGTTTTTGTTTCTTAAGTAGCATACATCAGGCTAACAAGTGAAGTTTCTTGAGCTGGCTATTCGTTGAATCAACGGGAAGTCCCTATCATGTTCTAAATTGAAATCGTTTCATCCAAGTTCTTGCATTTTAAAGTTATTATTTGTTGAACAAACACCAAACCAGCTCTTACATATGTCATATGCATTACATTTATTCAAAGTAAGGAACAGTACATAGGCCATGTGAAACAAAGCAGATGGTTTTAAGAAGAAGAGAAACAGATGGGGAGCACACATTAATGGATTTGGCATCACCAACAATATAGTTTTACCACAAGTTCTTGGCCTTGTGGATGAAGGCATCGACGAGGTAGAACCAAAATCTTCTCCAAGGAGAGTCGAAAGAGAGAGATGAGAATATTCCAAGAAGTATAGTCACATAAGCTGCAGCTAAACTCCAGTAGAAAGATACCATGTCGATTTTGCTCTCATCATCCTTCCCCCCTTTATCTGGTTCTTGAAAGCTATTCCTCTTGCAGCTTGTGTTGGTTGGTTGTCCACAAAGAAGAGAATTACCTAAGAAGCTTTGTGCATCAAAGGTATTGAACTGTTTTCCTTGTGGAACGACCCCAGAAAAGTTGTTGAAGGAGACGTTGAAAACAGCTAGGCTGCTCAGCTCCGTAAGCTGTGATGGGATCCGGCCTTGTAAATTGTTGAAGGAGAGATCAAGGCTTTCCATGTTTCTTAGACCTGAAAAGCTTTTTGGTATCAATCCTGATAACGTGTTGTGAGAAAGATTAAGAGCTTGTAGTTCGAGAAGACCTCCAAGATCTGCTGGGATATCACCACTCAACTCATTTTCCGAGAGATCCATACCAAACAATAATCCAAGATTTCCACCCAGGTAGGTATCGTATCGATGCTTTGTAGCAAATTCAATTTTAATCTGCGTGTTTGGAACGTAACTCATCGTAAACGGACGCAGCTCAATAGTAGAGTTGAAAAACATGAGGTTTTTCTGCTCATAGAACTGAATAACACCGCCGGAAACACCGCCGTAATACGGATCAAATAATGTATTCTCTTTCCCAAAAGCAAATGATGTGTTGCTGAAGCATGAAGGTATGGATCCATTCAGTCTATTGTTGGCAAGATCAAGAATCTTGATGTCTTTTAGGCCACACAACTCACGAGGAATACTGCCTGTTAAATTATTCCCCCGGAGAAGAAGAGTATGTGTGTAGGTAGTGTTGGTGAACGCCGGAATGTTCCCAGAGAATCTGTTATTTCTCAGATCAAGTAGAGCTACATGCGTTAGCAATGTGTCTGGGATAACCCCGGAGAGATTATTATCTTGAAAGAGTAAAAGGGCCTCCCCTAACGAATTGACGTGAGGAGGTATGTCCCCAGATAAGTTATTTGCCGAGAGGTCCATTAGCTTAAGAAAGAATATGTCAAACAAAGAGATAGGTATTTCACCTTCCAGAGAGTTGTTTGAAAGTAGTAACGCGTTTAAGTCTTGAAGTTCCCCAATCCAACTCGGAATTACACCCGTGAGATTGTTGTTTGAAATGTCAAGCAGTTGCAAGCCTCCCAAGTTCCGCAAACCTTGACCAATCTTTCCAGTAAATAGATTGTTATCCATAGACAACTCCCATATACCAGTGAAGTTGGCTGATTCCGGAAGCACCTCTCCACTTAATTGGTTATGTGAAAGTGTCAAGACAACGATGGAACGACAACCCATTACAAAACTTCTTGGAAGGTTTCCATGGAAGCTGTTGTGAGATATATCAAGATATCCAAGCCTTTTCATGTTACCCAGAGAAGAAGGTAGATATCCTTGAAAACCGTTATCTTCTAGTTTCATATAAAGTAAATGAGGAAATACCAACCCAATATTCTCAGGAAGAGAGTGATTGAAGTCATTGGCTGACACATCCAGTAAAAGGAGCTTATGAGCAGATTCCGGTAGATGAAAGCTCGCAAATAGATTCTTCTGTAGAAACAATACTTCGAGTTCTGTATTGTTCGCCAATAGCCAATGAGGAAAATCTCCATAAATGTTATTGTTAGAAAGATCAAGGTGACTCAAATCCTTTTGGTATAGGAGAAAATTAGGAACCTTCACCAAGTTACAAGATGATAGTTCAATAACACCCAGTTGAAATTTTGGCTTCCAAGAACCTTCAGACTCTACTTGAAATGATTTGGATCTTGAACCAAGTTTGAAAACTCTAAGCTGTGATAGGTTGGCAAGCCACCCAACTGAGAATACACCTTCAAAGTTGTTTTCTAACAGCGATAAATAGGTAAGGGATCCAAGGTTACCGAGAGAAGGTGGCACTTTCCCAGTCAAATTATTTGATGAGATATCAAGAACTCGAAGTTCACTCAAGCCAGTTAAGCATAAGGGAAACTGGCCCACAAGTTTGTTTCGACTGAGATAAAGCTCTTGCAAACTCTTCATTTTGCAAATTGCTGCAATGATCAAATGCAAATTTAAATACAATAAGTGTAATTCACCACCGTTTTTAGTGACGTATCATAAGATATGTTTAAACTTGCCTTGCAATCCCATTGATGCAGAAAATTCATTATCACTTAGATCCAGAGCTTTCAGCTTCCTCAGTGCAGATGAATCTGCCACATGAAAAAGCCAACACAAAGGAAAACAACTTTGCCTATGAACATGATGATCCCAAGAAAATATATTTTATGGACAGTTGTTTTGAGCTACCTTGTATTGGTACAGAGCCATTAAGTTTGCTTCCACTCAGGTCTAGCAGTTCTAGGTTTGTCAAACCTGTAAGTTCTGAAAAAAAATCCAGGAAATATAAGGCCTAATAGTTATCAAATGAAGAAAAATTAGGCTCTATGTGCCTACCAAAAAAAAAAGTAAAATATAATACACATTCACTATAGACACTTTTAATCTCAAAACTAATCCTACGGCCTACCAGATTCTCCCTACGGTATGGAAAAAAATTGGATAATTGAGCCATATTGTTAAAGGATTTGTCCTCTTGTACCTTTGAATACATTGTTTTTATCCCAATATACCTTTGCTTTTAATAAATACAAAATTAACCCTATAAATAATAAATAACATAACTTTATTGACCTTAAATATTATTATTCTAAAGATGATAGAACATAACCAAAAGATTAGAATACTTATTCTGCTAAATATAGAACATACTGAAAGGTTAGCATTTAAATTCTACCATGTTTATAACATAGCACACATGTAAGAACTAGTTGTTTAATCTACAATATATAATAAAGTAAAAGATATAACACAAGTTTAACGTTTTCTATAATTTTCTATAATGAAGTAAAAGTTTAGAATATATGTTGTATTTTATAAATAACAAAGACATTTGGTTAGAACTGAGACAAACATATATATTATGCATTTAAATAAAACATAAAGAAGATTTTATAATACAGAAACTTTTATAAAATTATTAAATAAGTTAGAACGTCTATTTTATTCTTCTAAAAAGAGTAATAATATACATTATCAACATGTTCAATTTTTTTTCGATTTCAATTTTTGTATATCAATGAAATCCAAATGACATTTTGGGTCTTGTGGAAAATGATATAAGATATGAGTAGAAGCACAATGTGATGACCTAAGATTTCAAAAGGGTATTTTGATTGTTCCACCTAATCAATCTATAGCAGATTTTAGGAGGTGTTATATTGATGGAGTTTGGAAGGAATAAGATCAATTTTCAGATCAAAAATGGATTTGTAAAAAAGGAGATGTTGGAGATCAAATTATGGGAGCTATGAACATTCGACTAAGCCTATCACCGTTACATGTTGAATGTAAATTGTTTATATGGGCGATGGAGTGTACAATGTTGCAACAAATTGGTCACAATTAGTGAAAATAGTGTCTTTACCAAAGAAATGATTAGCTTTTACTAGACATATTTTGAATGATGTAAAGACTTTTTCTCCACCTTGAAAATTCAACATATTTCAAGAACACAAAACATTTTGGCAGATAAGCCTACACGCAATGTTCGGTGTCTAACTTTAGTTGTGACATATGTTAGTTCAATACTTCTGATTTGGTTTCTCAAATTGAATTAGATCTTTTTGTTAGTTTAGCTTCTTGTTTGAAAAACATGTAATTTGTAAAACTCTTAAACACTATTCTTTCTATTTTAAAATGTTATATGTTTTAAGTTTTTTCACACTTATTAATATATTATTTTTTAGTATTAATGTATAATTTTTTATAATTAACTATTTTCTATAACTTTTAACCAATCATAATTCAATAAATACAATAATTTTTTTTTAAAAATATAGTTTATTATTATTACCTACACATTGAAAAGATAAAAAATGCTTTTTTGAATTTTTTTGTCAAAACATGGATTATTTTGTAATGGAGAGAGTAATTGTATAGACACTATTATTTCTAACTTTCTATTTATTAACTGCTACCAAATATCTTTTTAATACCCTCAACCTTACTAATTATTCATCCAACGTTAAGTGATCCTTCCTAATGTAGTAACGACGTATACGTTTTTGTAGACATTAATTCGTTGATTAATTGGTTATGGCAACTCGTAACTGTTAAATGCAACTACTATATTAATATTTTTGAAAATATATTTTCAAATAAATAAAATCAGCGTAGGGTATAGTGCTAACTTTAGCACAAAGAGGTATATCCACCTAACTATCTGTAGATAAACTATTAAATCGGACTAACGACATCATCAATAATAAGTTCATCTTGTGTACCACTTATTACTAAAAACATACCTTTAAAGAAAAAAAAAAACATACCTTTAGCAGGAAACGGACTATTCAAGTAGTCGTTCTCTCGAAGATAAAGAGTTGTAAGTGATGTAGCAGCATTAAGAAAGGGAAAGATGCTGTTGTTGAAACGATTTAAAGAGAGATCCAGAATCTCCAAGTTTTTTAATCTCCCTAAGCTTTTATAACCTGCAAACGAGAATTTTGCTAAACATATAATAATGATAACATATCTCAAGCATTTATATACCTAAACTTCTCTATTAAAAAAGAAGAAATACATTTTGAAATAACATTGATTTCATGTAGAATGTTGACGTTTTGGTATTTTAACTCATAAGAGGAAATTATATTTAATGTGGTATAAAACTATTCTCTTTTTTTTGTTTAAAATCAAGACTAACTATAGTAACCACTAAAATGGAACCCATGTAAACATTGATGACAATTTCTCCAATCATGTTGTCCGTTATTCCACCTTACATAACATTTACAGAAAATATTTTTATTGTGTAGTCCATATTAATTTCTAGATTTATTTATATTTATTATAGTTGGTAGGTTAATATCTACGTTAATTTATTAAACTACTTAATAAAATTAAACTACCTAAAAGTATTGTAAAAAATAATATAATCTCGGTAATATAAACTTAGACAACAAACAACTTTTCAAATATATCTAAAAACTAAAATTTACATTAAAGGAAAATGTTGAAAAATAAGGATAGTTTAAATAAATATTTTTCTTAGAAGATATTTAATCATATACGGTTTACTTTAAAAGATAAATATGTGATAACTTAAATAATGTAATATTTATTTGGATTTGAAAATATTTACTAATATCCCAATATATAGTTATAAGTAAACAATAAAAATTGAAAATATGATAATAACCATTATGCTCATAGATTCAAAATTAATACTTAAACTATAAATTAAAATCCATAAAATATGTAAGAATTCAATTAACACAATATATGGTCTCTAACATGAAATTTAAACTTTACAAGCCTTTATGAAAAGTCAATATTCAACTATATCAATAATAATTTGTGTATACTTTTCATAAATATTTTAAAAACATATAAAACACTGTATTGTTATATTTTTATGTGAAAGATAGATTTGTGATAAAATAAAAATGTAACAAAATTTAATATAAAATTTTATTTAAAATATGATTATGTATCAACAATAATAGTAATGTAAACATACTATAAAAATTATGTTCAGTTTTTCTTCAATTTTTAGAATGTATTTTTGTACTAAATATTGGAAATAGATCGATTTTGATTAACAAGAGATATGGCAAAATATATGTATCAAAAAATTGTATACTAATAATAATAATATGAAACAAGACACATGAATAACATTGTTACATAGTTACACAATATATATAATACTAAACTATAAATAACACACTTAATTACTTTATCATATAAACTATTTTTTAATATATATATATGACAACATCCGCGTAAGTGCGCAGATCAAACTCTAATATACATTAAAATAATTTAAGTGACTTTTTTTTTGATAAAACTTTAAGTGACTTTTGATGAGATATTTTAGTTTGGTTGTTTGATGATTTTAATTTTAATTTATTTTAGTTAGATCTAAAAAGAGAAAGTAATCCTATAACATGAATTGCTACACAGCCTATATAATACATCTTATAACTGATAATCCTAGAACAAGCCATACCAAGATACTAACGAATTTAGTTTACTAATATGAGCTTAAATCAATAATTTTCGCTTTTAGTGGAATTCATAATGAATCAAAAGAAGATACTTAACCTTTTTTTTTTACTTTAACCATTTTCAGATTTCAGAAGCAGGGACATCCAAGCACCATAATATCAAAAAGATATAAAAATTTGAAACAATAGATTCTTTGAGGGCATATGACTATGACCCTAACAAAATGATCAAACTAACCACAAGATAACCGTTTAGGGGTAAATATAAGATGTTCCGATGGAAAATTGGTGAGTACCTTCAATATTATCAAACAAACCAACGAAGAAGCCACCTTCCAAGTCCAGACTACGAACATCTTCAAAGGGATGCAGCAAAGAAAGATTTAGGAGAGAATTTTTGTTGAAGTACGGTTCACCAAATGCAATCTCGGTCACCCTTTGGCTTGTACGATCGCACTTAACTCCTTCCCAAAGGCAGCAATCGATCTTTGTGTCGTTTGTCCAAGTAGGGAGAACATAGCCGAACCACTTTTCTTCAGTAATTGAGAGTAAGTATTTTCTGAGCTCCAACAAAGCCTTTCTTTCTTTTTCAACACAGCTTTTGTATCCATGTAGCTGCCCCAACAGTAATATCACCCATATCATGTATTTTCCCAAGAAAAACTTCCTCTCCATTTTATTTTTGTTATGATTGTGAGTTCAATGCAAGTGCCTCCACCGTTATAAATAAGTACAACAGAAAAAACATTCTGTACACTTTGAAAATTCCAAGTCTTTGTTAACGAATAACGATAACACTTTAAAGCCATGACATACGTTAGGTGAGTGATCGCATGAGATACGTTAGGTGAGTGATCGCTATCGTTTACTTATAATTGCATGATAAGAAAAGTCAAGGTCTTTGTAGGGACACTGAGGTATAGTAGTAGACACGGATTGAATATTATCATAATTTTTAGTATTTATGATTTGATTCGTATTTTATAGATATCTAATTTTCTAATTTTGTTTATTTCAGAAAAATACATATATTCAAAAAAATCACAGATATTTGTAAATATTTATGAATATCTTATTCTTTTTGTTCAATACAAGTAAATCTAAAAGAAATTATACAAATTGTTTTAAAAAAAAAATCTTTTACATAATATAAAATAAAAAATAAAGATTAGTGAAACTATATATTCAATTCCATAAATTTTAAAAATTTGTTAACTGTAGTTTTTAAAACAATTGTAGTTTTTATAAATGTTTTATATTCCTTTCTTAATTTAACACTTCATATGTAATTTTATAAGTACAGTTAACAAAATTATATGTTAAAATAATAATTATATAAAATTATACATTTAAAATTCTATATTTAATTATTGATATGCATGTATTGTATAAAAGTCTGAGCGGAGCGGATATCCGACTCTAAAATGTTTAGTAATTGTGATTTGATTTTTTTTAATGGCTATTATTTTTAATATTTGCTTATCTTCAAAAGCTTACATATTTTTAATTTTTTGGATTGAAACGAAATGAATAACGAATCGAATAAAAAATAAAAAATAAAATGCCTACTGCTACTGATATATGTCTCGCCTAAGAGGACCCATTTACTAAAAAGAAAAAGAAAAAAAAACAAGTTAACAAAGACTTTGGTTGAAAGGTAAGGAAATCAAGACAATGTGTGGTCAGCCTCTCTTTACGTGGATTAAGCTTTTATCACATGGCCGTGACTTTTTACACCCAAGCAGAAGATATGAGTCTGGTGGTGGATAGGTGATTAGATGTTATCCTCTCACCAATATAAAGATGAAATTACAGCAGAAATAGTTCTTCGTCCTTATACAAAATATTCAAGCACTGTGAGTGAAAAGTGAAAACTTCTAATCTTGAGAATTTCATATGGTCGTTTTTGGTTTTCTTGTAACGAGCAGGATAATAATCATATTGTATGTTATGTAAGAAATGAAGTTCTTGAAATTTTTACCTGGAAAACAAAAACAGTAATTCGATATAGATTGAGAATTCATGGAAGGAGACAGAGAACCAACGGGAAATTTTCTGTATTCATGCAAGTTCTTGTATTTCTTATTATATTTTAAGTATATTATTTATTGAACCAACCACAACAAACCAGCTCTAATATGTTTGATGCAGTACATTTATTCAAAGACTGACAGTACACAGGAACTAAGCAGGAGGGTTTGAGAAGAACAGTATCAGACGGGGACCATCATTAATGGATTTGAACCAACACTAGTTTCACCATAGAAAATTCCTCGCCCTGTGGATGAAAGCATCAGTGATGTAGAACAAAAATGTGTTCCAAGGGAAATTAAAAGAGAGATGAGAATATTCCAAGAAGTATTGTCAAAGAAACCATGACGATTGTGGATTCTATAAGAGCCCAAGCCCAAGAGGAACAACCAAACCTGTTAGCCTATGTATTTAGGGTTTCTAGCAAGATAGATGTGGTATGAATATGTCTAGTATCATTATGTTAAAGTAACTTTGCTGCGTTAAAGAGCAGCCTCATCAAACTCTATTTATGATATCAAAGGTTTTATTTAGTTCTTGAAGACAAACATCAAGTTTGTTCCTTTCTTGTTCTTGAAGACAAAAATCAAGCATTGGCTTCAGAGGCAAAAAAAAAAAAAAAAAAAGTTTTGGGGTCCAATAATATTTAAAGTTCCTGTCTAATTCTGTTGGTAAAAAGTAAGAAATATTATAATCCGGGGCCTAGGTTTGAACAATTTGGGTGCATGTTTTTATTTTCATGTTTTATTAGATTATGATGGACCCATTTTTTTCTTTTTTGGTTGTGGGACGGGAATTGTCGGGCACGGACTCGCAGCCCATCAAATCGGAGTTAGTGGAGACAAACTTAGTGGGCCAAAAAATAAAAAAAGAGAATGCATCGGCATTTTGAGGGGAAATGCGAGATCAGAGGACTGTTTTGCAAACCTTTGCAAGGAGATGCGTTGCTTGGTAAATAGTATATTCTTTTGGTACCAAACATGAATTAACTAATTAATTTAATATATTCAATTTATTAACCAAAACGGGAATATTCGTGTGTATGAACTGAAGAATGATAGATCCACCAAAGCAGGTCAATGGACTGACTTTCGGTTGGATAAGAAGAGATCCCAATTTAACGGACTGGCACCGATTGGGTGTCACAAGAGAGACAAGAGACAGAAAGAAAGAGACTTTAAACAAGCTATCTGATTGTTCTAAGAGTTCGTCATGATTCTTACAAGTAAGCTTCTCAGTTTCAAACTTTGTTCTTTTTTTTTTTGTTTCTGGGTTTCTCATTGTTCTGTTATCCTCCTATCTGACTATGTTTGATTGATTGCTGCTTTTTTTTTTTACATTAGCTTGAGGATGGATTTTCGGAAATTTTGATCATTGCCCTTTGACTTTCTCCTGTTTCATCCATAAAAATTAATAGTAAATTGAAAAAGACAAAAAAATGAGCTTATAAGTTAAAAAGAAAGAATCTGTATTTGTTTCTTTTTTCAGTCTAAAGCTAATAAAACCAAAAGCAAGATTGTGACTTGAGAGTATCCGTAAAGCTATACATTCTTACATTCTATTGATTCAAACCCAAAAAGAAAAGTTTTGGATCAGTTTTTGCGTTTTATTTCTCTAATAACAAAAGGAGAAGCATAGATATGTGAAAGTCTGAGTCTTTGGATCAGAGTTTGCCTTGTGTTACACTGTAGTAACATAAGGAGAAGCCAAAATAAAAGTGAAAGTTTGATATAAAAAATGGGTTATTGTTCATCTTTACAGAATGTTTGCCATTGATATGGTTGTCTCTACTTACTCTATGTGCTGGAAGAACATTATACCAACTCCCTGGTAAAGGAGTCAAAGAAGCTAAGCAGCCGATTCAGACTTCACGTCCTTATAACATCGCACACAGAGGTTCCAATGGAGAGATCCCAGAAGAAACTACAGCTGCATACTTGGTATTACCATTGCTTTTTTCTTGAGCAATCTCATTCTGTTTCGTTTGATTGTTAAAGTGGCATGGCTGTCTCTAGTTTGTTTGTTAAAGTGAATCCTTCTTCTTTGGGACATTATGCTTTAAGCAACTTTATGTCTTTTTCTCAGAGAGCAATTGAAGAAGGTGCAGACTTCATAGAAACAGATATCTTATCATCCAAAGATGGTGTTCTTATCTGTTTCCATGATGTTATCCTTGACTTCACAACCGATGTTGCGAGTCACAAGGAGTTTGCTGATCGTAATAGGACATATGAGGTCCAAGGTTTCAGCATCACTGGCTTTTTCACTTGTATGTTCCCACAGTTCTTTCTTCTTTGTATATATATACGTGACTTGATGCTTGCCAATGGACTCTTCACAGCATATTACCGCACATAATCTCATCTAAAACAGCACAAAGAAGCATCTAATAAAGGTTTCAAGTGTGTGTATTTGAATTAAGCTATTTGCTAACGACTGGTTTCTCTTTGGTTGCTTGCAGTTGATTTTACCCTCAAAGAACTGAAGACACTTAGGACAAAACAAAGATATTCTTTTCGAGACCAGCAATACAACGGTTAGACTACCCTTTCTTTCCTGGATTTAGATTGTTGCAGGAAACACTTAACTATACTGGTCCCTTTTTCGAATTTGCAGGAAAGTACCCCATCATCACATTTGAAGAATTCCTTGCCATTGCTCAGGATGCTCCAAGAGTTGTGGGGATATATCCTGAGATTAAGAATCCAGTTTTAATGAACCAACATGTAAGTTACAGTCTTACAGGCTTGACTTGTTTTTTTACTGGTCCCAGAGACTAACTTGATATGTACCCCCATTAGGTTCAGTTTGCACCCCTGAAGGCGATTTTTAACTTTGATTCTTTGTTACTAAATGGCTGTTGAATATTGACAGGTCAAGTGGCCTGGTTGTAAGAGATTTGAGGATAAAGTTGTGGAGACTCTTAAAAAGTATGGGTACGGAGGCGCATATTTGTCCAAGAAGTGGTTGAAAAAACCGTTGTTTATTCAGTCATTTGCTCCATCTTCACTCGTGTACATATCAAACTTTACAGACTCACCGAAAGTCTTGTTAATAGATGATGTTACCATGCCAACTCAAGATACTAACCAGGTCCATCCTCTGATCCTCTTCTTGTTTTTGAAAGTTCTTATCCTTTTGCTATAAGTGACATCGATTTTTTTCTGTTGAATCTAACAAGACATACGCAGAGATCACATCAGATGCCTATTTCAGCTACATTAAGGAGTATGTGGTCGGGATTGGACCATGGAAGGATACTATTGTTCCAGTAAAGAACAACTACATGCTAGTCCCCACAGATCTAGTCAAAAGAGCTCACGCGCATAATCTACAGGTAGGTTTAAAGATTCTCTCCAGAGACTTAGATTATTAGTGAAACATGCTAATAACTTCTTGACCATGTGATGCAAACTCAGGTGCATCCATACACGTACAGGAATGAAAACCAGTACTTACACTTTAACTTCAGCCAAGACCCATATAAGGAATATGAGTACTGGATCAAAGAGATTGGTGTTGATGGACTCTTTACCGATTTCACAGGTAGTCTCCATAACTATCAAGAATGGGCATCTCCATTACCTGACACCACCAAGTCTCCTCGACAGCTCTTGAGTCAAATTGCTTCTTTGGTCCGCCCTTATGCAAAGGCTTGAAGCACCACACTATTACATGCTTCTATAGTCTTTAATCTTAACAGAGGAGTCTTGAAGATTAAATAAAAAGTGAAAGACACAGATTTATCAAATTGTATTTGTTTACTTCACAAGATTTATACATTAAAAGTCAAAAACTTTGTAAAATCTTGGAACAGAGTTCTATAATACCAAATTGTTCTATCAAACTTTAACATACACAAATCAAACTCATAGGATCTTTCACTCAGACACAGCAAGTTGTGCAGCAAGGGAAGCAAGATAACCATCTAGGGGTACGGTTAGAGGCATGATCAGCTTCTGCTTTAGGAGCTTCCTCTTTCTTTAACCCTTCATCTCCCTTAGCATCAGAGGCACTCTTCGGTGTCTCTGGCTGTGACGGCTTTGTTTGTTTCTTTTGTGGCGTTGAGCCTTGTAGTCCACCTTTATCTGCATTCCCCAATCTAACACAATGAACAACAACAAGAAAGTGAGAAAATAAAAAGTCATATATATGTTTAAGACATGAAGACAAGAGATAGATGATATAGCTTACATTGGAAAAGCGAAAGACTTGACGCTTAAATTTTCAGACCGACGAGAAATAGAACGATCTAGTTTATTGCTTTTGTTGTTGTTGTTGTCTTTATTAGCAGCTTCATTAGCCATGATAAACTCTTTTATACCTAACGCAGTTTTTTGTTCTTCGTCTTTACTTGTGGGGCAAGCTTTCTCTGTTTCACCTACTTTCTTGTCTATATCCACCGGAGTTTTCACCTCCTCCTTCACAACTCCTCCTCCTCCTCCTTCTTCGCCTCCTTGGTTTGTATTTTGACGAGGAGAAGGTAATGGAGAAGGCAAATGAGGAGTTCTAGGTGAAGGAGGCTGAGGAAACGTGAGCTCGCCGGATTTGAAGTAATCGTTTGCGTTGAAGCTATTGTTTCCCATGCGGATGCTGAAGAGAGATTCGTTGGAGAGAGTGCTCCATTCAGCTGGAGCTGTAGAGGGTGTTCTTGCGAAAACGTGTGATGGGATTCTGTAAGGAGATGTAGTAGGGTTCGAGGTCGTTGTGGTTGTGTTGTTTGATGATCTCTCCATGACTTGTGTTGGAGGAGATTGGTTATAGTTTAGATTCTCATCAGGTCTTGGCTCGGCTTCTATGGAAGAACAGGAAGAGGAGGAAGAAGAAGAAGACGAAGAGAGTCGTATGGTTTGATCGTTAGGTTGAAAAAAGTTATGCTCTTGTGAAGTTTCCATGGTTCCAAGATGAAAACTCTGCTAAGAATATCAATCTGCAATGTGAAGATGATGAAGGCAAAGAAACTTGATTATAAGTTTAAATATATGCAGAAGATGACATGTTTGAAGAGATTATAGTTAACCTTCTGATGTTTTCAGACGTCAACGATGAGAAGACGAAGAACACAAGCAAGAAGATGTCTATTTTTAGAAAGTTTCAATAACAAGTTTTGGAAGGACAAGAGATACAAGTTTTTTTGGAATAAGGAAACTTGAGAGTTTAAAGGACAGGCACGCGTATGCTTCTGATTATAGTACATGTTAAACCCAATTTTGATTAACTATTTTTCGACATTCCTAAGTAAAGATTATCAAAGTAATCATTTGAATCCGGTTCGGTTTGGTTTGGTCGAGTGTTGGTGTAGTTTTACCGGGTCTAATTATAACTCTGTGGCAGATGATTAAGTGAGCGGATTTAACGGTCAAGATTATCTCATAGAAATGAACGGACAGGATGAGTTCACTATTTGACATAAGCCCTTCTCTTACAATGGTTTTTCACTACTGGCGAGAATTGAAAGACGCTTCCAGAGAGAGAGATCGTCTCCCTTAAACCCTAGAGAGTTGGTACAGTCTTATCGATTCTTCATTCATTTGTTCAGTTCTTTTGATCCTATGGGTTAGATTTGATGTTATGATGTTTCATCTCCGCTGTTCCGACAATAAAGTTTATCTCTTTGTTAATGTTTCTGGTCTCATTCTTTGTTTGCGATCCTCTTAAGTAATCGGACGCTGATTTGGAGTTTATTTATGTGTTCTTTCACGGTTCTGAGATATACGATATGTGGGTTTAGTGAGTTGACCTTATAAGCTTTGGTTCACTCTTTATGGATTATTCTTTCAGAATGATTGTTATTGTTGTGTCTGACAATCCGTTGGTCACCATATGTGTAGCTAGCACGAATACAGATGATAAAGTTTTTAACTTTCTTGTGTTTTGCCTTATTTATTTTACGAAATGATGCATTTTTCATACTTGTATTGTCGATTGAAATGATGGTTCTTTCGTTTTGTTCATGAGTTTATCTTCTGTCTGTCTTTCTGGAACCACTATCTATGTTTTGATTTGTTTCTTTGTACCACTTAGTGAATGCTCTTTGAAATGCTTACAGTATACAGATACGCACCACATGGCTTTCTTAAGTAAAGTTGGAAAGATATTTAGGCAGACCAGCACCCATGTCACCGCCTCTAACTCAATGCTACAGAGCATCCGTTGCATGTCTTCGTCCAAAATCTTTGTTGGAGGTGACAATAAGAACTCTTATATGGTTGTCTAAGAGAGTACTCTCTTTTATCTTGTTTATGTTTCTCTCCGCTTGTTTTGTCTCACAAAACTGTCTACGTTGCTTCAGGTATCTCCTACAGCACTGACGAGTTTGGCTTAAGAGAAGCTTTTAGCAAATATGGAGAAGTTGTTGATGGTAGCTAGCTTACTCGCTTTAAGTTATTGCCAGAACTCTAGGCTTTGATGTTTTTTTAACTTCCTTTTTCTTCTGACATTTGCAGCAAAAATTATTGTGGACCGTGAAACTGGTAGATCAAGGGGCTTTGCTTTCGTCACGTTTACTTCTACAGAAGAGGCTAGTAATGCCATGCAACTGGATGGACAGGTAAACACACATACTTTACAGTTTCTTTTGAAAATAAGATGTCATGTCGCTTATGAGTTATACCTGTGTCTTTCTCTTTCTTTTCTCATCCTCAATGTCTTGCTTTGCGTTGTCAATTGGCCACTTATTGGGGGTTTGTTTTGGGATACAGGACCTTCATGGTCGAAGAATTAGGGTGAACTACGCAACTGAAAGAGGAAGTGGATTTGGAGGAAGGGGATTCGGTGGTCCTGGTGGTGGCAATGCGGGTGGTTATGGTGCTCCAGCTGGTGGTTATGGAGGTGGTGGTGGTTACGGAGGCGGTGCTGGTGGTTACGGTGCTCCTGGTGGTTATGGAGGTGGTGGTTATGGTGCTCCAGCTGGTGGTTACGGAGGTGGCTCATCTTATGGTGGGAATGCTGGTGGTGGTGGTGGTTATGGAGGTAACTCTCCTTATGGTGGCAATGCCGCTGGTGGTGGTGGTGGATATGGTGTTGCTGGGGGTGTTGGTGGAAGTGATAACTTCGCTCAAGGCAGTTCCTCTAATGCTGGTTTTGATGACAAGTTCAGCAGCGAACAACTAGGCAATGATACGGATCATCAGCTTGAAAGCGCGGGCGTTGAAGAACAGTTTGGTGGCAGTGACAATCAATTTGGTGACTCAGAGAATGGTCAAACAGAGGTTAGCCCAGACGGGTTTGTTCAGACAGACGATGGTGATGTTGCCAAAAGAGCTTAGTCTCTACAATATTGCACTGCCTACGCTACTCTTTGTATCCCTGGAAACTTTTCTTTGCAGTTTCAGAATAAACTTATGGAAGTTTATTAGTTTCTGTTTTACAACGTTTGGTGTTGTTTACCATGCAGAGAACCTCTATTGTTGGTCGTTTTCTTAAGTTTTGTGACCTTTGAGGCCCGCAAATAAAAATTGTAATAACTTCTAACAGACTCGTATTCGTTCCATTTAAGGTTCTATACCAAATAGTACTAGTTCAATGAGTTTTACAAGATCTTTGAAACTAGAAACTACGAATGAGAATCGATGGTTCTTCATGCAAATGGCTCAGCTTACACCAAGTAGCAGAGTTGTAGCCTTGTAGGCTTATTCAATGACTTAATTTTCCAATCCTAGACGTAGGTTCCTTTCCTTGTCATCAAAACCAAGAAACTCCCATAATTTTCCAAATCGAAGATTGTTTGCAAAGATGTTCTCTTGAAGGATCCTAAGAACTGATGCTACAGGCTACAATGAGATCACGTATATGATCATAGCAGTTCTAGCAAACTCTATCTCATCATTGCAAAGAAGGAAGATTCAAGAGAGAGCTGCACTGATCATTTGTTCGAAGTTCTTGTTTGCTTTGAGCGTCTTCACAAGCTCTTCAAACTTGAAAGCCCCATGACTGTGTACATATCAAAGAAGAAAAACAAATATTATCGTGCTGAAAGCGATCTTATTGGACACAAACTTGGGAAGTAATCAGCCAATTACAGTTTTACCCTTCAATTTTCTGATTTATTTGGGAATTAAAATGTTTCAGTAAATCGCTGCGGTTCACAAATCGGTATAGGTCGATGTGGCGAGAGAAGCGCGCAAGTCTATTAATCACTAAACCCTCATAAGCCCTAAAACACCTGGAAGCTTCGAGAGAAACAACAGTCACTCAACGGAGATGGCGAGCAAGGGCTCCGATTCGAATCGCGATCAACCACCTCCTCTGAGTATCCAAATCAAAGCCACTCAGGATCAATTCTTCGGTAAGCATCGATTCTCTTTATCTGGAATGTGTAGATTGGTTTACTGCGTATGATTACGCTTAGACGATGAGTTTCTCTGCGAAAATGTTTGCGTTAGGAGATTGTGATGAGAACATTCCGATCATGCTCAGTGTCATCTTGTGGGAACCTAAATGGTTCCAACTAGTCTAAATTTTGCAAGGCATTGATTTATGTAGTTTGGAGAGAGTTCGTATGGGGAGGTATAGCTGGAGCCTTTGGTGAAGGGATGATGCATCCTGTAGATACTCTTAAAACTCGACTTCAGAGTCAGATTATCATGAATGCGTCTCAGGTATTGTCTCAAGCATACATCAATTTCCAGTGATTTTTGGCTTTGTAGTTTTTGATTTTATCTGAGGAAAATAAGGATTATGAAAGATTGTATGATGATTCAGTTTGCGGATTGTATCATCTCTAACCTTGTTCAGCTGTTGATTTCAGAGACAGAAGAGCATTCCACAAATGCTAAGGACTGTTTGGGTTGGTGATGGATTGAAAGGTACATCATTGCGTAGGCTAAGGACTGTCCCCATGTCTCTCTTCTTGTGTCATGTTCATGTGTGATTTATTATCCTACTTATCATCATTGCGTAGGCTATACATATTAGCGCTGTGAACTTGAACAGGAAATATATATATATATATATATATTTTTTCTGTGCTTTGAGTTTTTGTTATTTTGTTTCTGTGCTGACTTTAAGTTTAGGCTTTTATAGGGGAATTGCTCCGGGAGTCACTGGATCTCTAGCCACTGGAGCTACCTACTTTGGTGTTATTGAGTCCACAAAGAAATGGATTGAAGAGTCCCATCCCAACTTAGGAGGCCACTGGGTACACTTTCTTGCAGGAGCTATTGGTATGTTTCTCCTCTCTCGGTCATCTAATTTGTGAGGTGGTGGTTAAGATAGGAGGTAAGCGTATGTTTGTTTACTCAAGTGGAACTGATTCTGAATGCCAAGCATGATGCAGCAGAATGAAACTAAATATAACCTGGCTGAAAAATCAGATATTATCAGACATTTCAGTGTTTGTGATGATTATAACTTTAGATATCGTGGGTCTTTAGAAGATAAAGATACAGGTTTCAGAAAAACCATACAAGAGCAAGGTTGCACGAATTGCTGATTGCTTACTTTGATAACATGTGGAACTGCCATTTCTATTTACTCTCTCCCCTGAACTCTGTTGACTCGCCTTGTTGTGGATTTCATCATGAAAAGTTGTCGTTATATGTTAACATACCACTTCATGAGTTTCCCAAAAATGAAAATGAAGGAAAGCGTCTGATTCCTTTGGGTTCTGCTGCTTTTTTTTTTGCCCTTTTTCAGGTGATACGCTCGGTTCTTTCGTCTATGTTCCTTGCTGAAGTAATTAAAGCAGCGGATGCAAATTCAAGGCACTAGTAGCTCCTGGAGCTCTTTCATTTCGAGGAACAGCATCCAGTGAAACCAAGAGAGGTGACATGTAACATGGTTATTAGTACTGGAATGTTTCCAGGCTGAAGCTCAATATGAAAGAGCAAGGACCAAAAGACTGTATGTCTGGGTATGTAAATTTCTCTTCTGCCATTGTGATGCAATTGGCATAGCACTTTTCAAGGGACCCATGTTGTTACTTCTTTCCATTTGTCATTTTGCCAGATATATGGTGAGGCTACACTAGGCACAGGGATGTACCTTTGCTGGACCTTATGTATGTATGTGACCCCCTAGTGAGACTGTTACCTCATTCACCTGATGGATCCTTGTTCCTCCTCATGTGGTTCTTTTTTTTCCCTTGCTCAGGATAATGTTTTATGAAGCATGAAGAGATCTACAGGAGACAAGGAGAGAAAAGTTTCCACAATTTGGAGTACAACAGTTCAGCGAGGGCTCGTCACTGCGAGGATTAGCTGTAGGATATGTATAGATCAGATCAGTTTAAGAATCTTCATGCCAAATTCAAGCGTCAGTCGTAGACTGACCCGTGTTTAATTTAATCTTCTCTCCAGACTTAGCGCTATCTCACAACTCCACTAGGATGTCGTAAAAACAATTAGCAATAGTGCACAGAACCAACGATCAAGTATGTCTCAACTGTTCTTGAGCGGCGATAATCATGATGATTCATATATCCAAATAGCATCCCCAGTTCGATTTGTTAATGTGGTGATCTCAATAGGTTTTAACAAGGGGTAGCTGGATCAGTGGACAGATATGGAGGAAGGAAGTCCAGAGGGTTTTTTCCGCGGGAAGCGTCCGAGGTCATGTGTATATATTTCGGACCTCCAGCACTCACCTTCATGGCCGTTGAGTCAACTTCGAGTAGAGCGAATTCAGAGAGAAAGGTAGCTGATAATAACAACGTTGCCTTCTCAACTTGAGCATAGAAGAGGAAAACGATCTTCAGTACATGAGGTTAGAGAGAGGACCACTAGTGAGATGATGAGTCTTGTCTTCTTCTCAGATACAGTTTAACAACAATCTGATTCTTCTTCAATAAGAAACTTCTTTTAATTCCACAAAAAAAATATTTGGACTTATATATATATAATATATATCTCCAAAGTCAAACTCTTCGGACAACCTTCGAATTGTGTTCTGTTTTCATTAACTGATAGCAAAAGAGGAAGTATTGTAAACCCTAAAAAGCCAGGAGATGGCGTCTTCGTCTCGCTCGGAGAAAACGATGCCTCTACGAGGTTCCGGAATCAGCAAGGAATCATCGCGACGAGATACGATCATCTTATCGGCGTTTAGCTTTGCAGCGTCATCCCGATAAGCTCATCAAAGCCGGTGGAATATCAGAAGCTGATGCCACGCCCAGTTCCAAAAGCTCGTTCACGCCTACGATGTTCTATCCGATCCCAAGGAGCGAGCCTGGTATGATTCCCACCGTCTCAGATTCTATTCGCCGACGCCGGTGCCTCGAAACCTGGTGGCATGCATGGCGGCTCTGTTCCGGATCTATTCGCTTTCTTCTCCACTACTGTATATTCCAATTACTCAGACACTGGAAAAGGATTCTACAAGGTGTATTTCGATGTGTTCCA